>CABFOW010002011.1:0-70812 GCA_902141385.1 Timema californicum
AATCTACGTTGCTACTGAAGAAATATTTGATTTATTTTGGACAAAAAAGTGTAGTTCTATAAAAACTGTAAAAATACTCGCGATCCCTTCGGCCGCACCTTAATTAAAACTTCAGTAACTTAAATTCAAATATTGTAAAGAAGGTAAAACCACAAAGCTTTTCTTGTATAAAATGGTATTATGTGGTTAGCCATTTAGCCATGTATTAATAGAAAAGAGTGCCAAAGAGCTAAGGCCTAGTGGCAATAAGTTTGAATGATTTTTTTTTACTGTAAAAATATATATTTTATCATATACAATTAATATCACAACTCGTGGTACTATTAGGCTGAAGTAGATTTAAGAATTAAACTAAAATAGCAAAGTTAGATTTATTCAAAAAGTTTAATGAAAAATAAATTATATCGGTAGAAAACAGTAAACATTCACGGATCATAAACACTAATATAAATACCGGTAGTACAAATCACATATCACAGCACCTACTCTAGAATGGAGATGTTTGATTCGAGTTGTCACATTAAGTTACGTGAATCGTGATCACACATGCGTTAAGTTAACTTTAAGTGAACGTTATGTTAATTTGATCATAATACCGGCACTAACCCCGCCTCCTAACAATAATGTTTGACTTGTTTTTCATATTTAATGTCATGTTGTATTCGTTTGTATACATACGAACAGTAGAAGTGGCTAGTGTTGCGATCTAGCAATGAGTATTGGAACTACCAGTATATTTCAAAAAAAGTAAGTTTGGACAGAAAGTTCATGATCTATAGTGTAAATCGATTATATATTTATTCACGCACCCGTCGTCCTAAGCAGTAATTCGTCACAAAAATTTAAAAAACTTGGTTGTAGATCACAACACAAGTATTTTTAACCTGAAGTCACCCGAAAATAAATGAAATTTTCACACCCTAAATCCAAATATTTTGTTACTACAATACCAAAAGTATAAACGACCATGTATAAAATACTATCAGACTTATTTAAATTAGTAGGACCTCAATAAACATCCATATACAAATAAAGTTGATTTTTGTAAAAAAAAAAAAAAGTACCGGTATCCAACAATGTTTATGAAGAAAGCACAAAATAGTTTCCCAACAAACAAACATTTAAACGACATTCAAAGGTCGCTTGAACACCCTTAAACACTGGAATTTTGAAATTAAGTTAGTTTTTTAAAAGTTTTGAAAATAATTTGTTTCGAATCATACATCTATTTCCATGTCAATATTATTTAAATCATGCTCACTCACACACAAAAAGCTTGCAAAATAGTCAAACGGATGGCGTACATGGATTAACCAATTGTTATTATTATCATGTTTGAACTTATAAGAAATAAGGCTAAAGTTTACTATAGCGTGATTTAATCAAAATGAGTATATTATTTACTAATCCATGTAAAACCACAAGATAAATAATCCGTAAATTATAAATTAATTTTCTTACCTTGGAGTTGAATTGTCTCAAGTATGAAGACACTAAGAAATAGGCATATTATATTTGTTTTATCTTATTGTGTTTGTCACTTGTAGCTATATTGAGTATAAGCTTAAACAACGCTATTATTACTCAAAATGTCACAAATTTAAACTATAAACAATAAACTGGTCCATTTGAACTATGGTTATTAAACATTTTACAAAATTAAATTAACTTTGAAAAGAGTGTATTCTTAAAAACTGACATTAAAACGAACTACAGTGTTAATGAGCAAAAGTACAATAAAATAACCATAGATCTGCTAAGAGGACTGCCAACTCATACATTAGTAGCGCTAGTTCTGCGTTGCAAATACAAATACTAGTGAGGAAACAATAAGTCACCCCACTATCTTTATCATTCATTTTTTGATTGTGATTATGATTCCTTTTTATAACTTTAGTTCACAATCTATTTTAAAATATTCTTAATTTATTTCAAATTTCCAAGAAATCCCACCAAGAGGTTCGTGGCAATCGCGGGCGCCGAATTGCTTTCTTTGGAAACCATTTATCTATACGTTGGCGAAATCGACTATGCATCCCCACGAACAATTATGATCAATGTAACTTATTTTAATATAGAATTTAATTCAAGCTTGATAAGGTCCATACACTTCTCAAGGGATGTTATTGGTTCAAATACCGAAGTCACACTTCTTTATTTTGGCGTTAAGGGTTAAGATAGAATAAGAGGAATACGCGGACAATTCGTGGGGCTTTCTATTTGAGCAGTTCCAATGACGAGTAACATTTTTTAATTGTAAGTAAGCCCTAAGAAAACAGCAATGGAAGAGTTGCCATATTTAAAATGATTACCAAGCCCCATTAGTGCACAGCTCGGTTTATATATATAGTTCCTTACAAACAAATTTAACCTAGAGCAGTACAGTTATACAAACACCCAGCTCTGGAACCCAAATGTGCACTACTGGAGCTTGGCCATTATATATATGCCATCTCTCTCATAGTTATTTGTTGCTCTTTTTTAAAGCTTTCAAATACTTACAAGAAAAGGGTACTACTCATTAGAACTACACCAATATATATATATATATATAGGCTACATTATAGATAGAGAGAGGGACATTACCACTTCTGTGTTTTAGTGGTCAGAGCACCTGACTACGGATCCAGAGGTTCCGGGTTCAATTATCGCTACTTCCAGATTTTCTGTGAAGCAGTGGGTCTAGAAAGGGGTCTCCTCAGCCTCGTGAGGACAAATGAGGAGCTCCTTGAATAAAGAACTAACGGCTTCGGTCTAGAAAGCTAAGATTAACGGCCCGAGGGTTAGTTGTTCTGACTACATTAAATCCTATCCCCGCAGAAGTCGACATTATCTGCGCCAAAAGACTGTGGGCAATCGGTAAGTATGACTCGATTGTGGGCTAACGTCTTGAAGTTTTTTGTTGTTTTTTTTAGCAAAGAGGATGCAATGGGAAGGAAATCTATCTATATCTATATTTAGCCGTTTATATACATACCTCTCTGTCTGTATAGAGTATAAACTAATACGTATCTCAGCAACCCACAATCTTTCCTTCATACGAAGTCTATAATGGACTATAAACACCTTGATAAAAGAATAAATACTCTTTCTATCATCATAATTCTTCCTATTGACTCGATTGTTTTTCCGCGGCGTCTTGCGTGCCCATTGAAGCAAGCGGAAGAGTAAAAGGTATCGTGTGAACGGGCATGGCAAGGAGGAAGAGAGATAAAGATACCACGCGAGGGGGGGAGAGATGATCAAGGTCATCCAGACAGTCCAGGCAGGCAGCAAGCAGGCTGTTATTACCGAACGAAAGAGCCAGAAGAAAATAAAGACATCACCCGAGCTCAGACAGGTGGCAGCAATAAGCGAGCCTCCCTTCGCCCCTCGCCCTCCCAAACTCATTTCAACCAAACGAGCTAGTCCGGCGGAACGACGGGGACCTCAATCCGCCTTGGGAATAATGCGGCCCGCCGAGGTCTGGAGCCAGCCAATAGGATGTTCCGGTGTGATAGCTTCAAAGAAGATGAATAATGGGGGTGTGTAGAGGGGGAGGGGAGCCAGATGGTGAGGTCAGAGGACTTTTTCTTTTATATTTGTATTCCCTCCTAAGAGAAAAGTTCAAAGCATTTTGGCAAACCAAGGTTATGGGAATGAGTTAAAGAACACGAGTCTAGCTCGAAATATTAGTGTTTTAAGTATGAGTAGGATAATTTAGAGGAAATGTATATGGCACGTAGAAAGAGGGGGAAACAAATTTAGAAGAAAACACGTTCTTTATTAGGCCGGGATCTAAACCCCGCTCTCCCTGTCACCGGCAGATAAACCTAGATGAGCCAGACACCTTAGTCCGTTTATCTACCGATGCGGGGCACTGGTTTAAGAGATTAAGAGAAGTATTGTGAACGTCAAAAATAATCAAGATTTAGATTTTGATAATTGTCAATTAATTGTTATGCACCCATTTCGGTAACTGCATGGTCTAACGCGCTACTCTCGCAGTATACTAGACTACCAATGGCGGATATATTAAGGTTCGAGTCTCAGTAGTGTGTACTGAGGGTGGTTTTTCACTCTCCCTCCACACAAATGTGAGCACGCTTCTTTGAAACATAGCCTTCCTAATCCCTAAAACCATTAGTGTAGTTAATACGTACGCGTAGTAAGATGTGCTGCTAAAAAAAATTATGCTCATTGGTGGACAGAAACATAACCCTTTTCTCTATGTTTCTGTGTGTGTATTATTTCATTTAGGCTTTTTGCTGGAGTGTTTCTGCAACAATGTATATATTATTTCGTTTCACAAATCTTACGAGTTTTTAGTAAATGTCTGTATGTTACACCGTAACTCTAAATCATGTTTTATGATTATCTATAATTATTGTGTATATATTTTGTTCATGTGTTCATAATGAATGGTTATCACTGTCCAGCCCTCATTTAATTACAGACCGCCACTGGCCACTTAGAAGTGACACAACACACTTTCACAGTTACCTTTAGAGCTCTAGTCACGGTCGACTAGGGAGAAAAAGGGGCATTGCCCCTCCCCCCCTCTGGAAATATTCTCCACTCACTCTCCGGAATAAATTTTCCTTTTTTTCCCCTTTACTCCACTGCCCTATGATATCTTCGAATCTGAAGCGAAAAGATGGTCTTGAATCAAACCCCCAACTAATTTCTAGAGGCATCCAATTTTCAAAAATTTCCAGGGGGAGGATCGGAGAATTCCAGACAATGAGGCCACCACATAATATAACAAGTCCACATTTAATTGTTTCTTAGACCAAAATATTCCCCTAATTTTTCTCCAGTTAACATCAAAATAAAAATAATTCGAGCCACATGTCAACAATAATTATTTTTAATCCACTTAGTGTGGTCTAAGGTGTCACCCTCGTGTTTGATTTAATACTGTTTATTTTTTGTTGGTAGTTGGTAGGTATGTGACCGTCTATTACTCTATTATAAAATAAGAATTTAATTTTATTGACTTATTTATATCACATAATTTAAATAACTTAAAATTAATTTTAATATAAGAATAATTATTTACATATTAATATACTATTATATAAATATTATTAATATAAAACTATAATTAAAAAAATATATTAAACTTATATAATATATGATAAAGCATATATATATTATTTATATGATAACATGCTTCACTTTGACACACACAAAAGAGAAGTAAAGAAATTGGCACACACAGGTTTTTATGAACCATAGAAAGTAATTAAAGTAAAAAATGATATTATACAATATGAGAGAAGTAAAGTTCCAAGTGCATATAGTTTTTCTTTTTTATTTGGGCGTGGCTCGGTCCTCACAATGGGGAATGAGGCACAGGCCTCGACTCAGTCAAGTAATAGACAGTGCTGCAATGTGTTGTAGTCTCGCGGTCTTGCTGAGACGAGTCTACTTAAAAATATCTATATAATGGGAAAATTACATTTTTAATATAAGTTTGTCATCTAATACCGGTATGCTCGTGACAGATATTCAACAACTGTTGATATCACCATGCGAAGAAATTTAAACTCTATATTTCTATTGGAGTATATTTAGTTTATTTTAGCCCGAAAAAAAAAGTTTTGCCATCAAAAGTGACCAAACACTGTCCTTTTCTTGCATCCCCTTCCATCCCACCTTAAGGCATCCAGCTTGAAGAGTACCTGGATTACAAATGACGTAGGGGCCAGGTTTGAGTCTCAGCTGGGTACACTTCGGGCTGGTCTCCCACATATGGTTTTCACATTCTCCCCCCTCCCCCCCAATTAAGACGTGCTTACTCAAAGTTTACCTCCCAATCATTACCCTTTAAAATAAGTCATTAGTTTTGGTGTTGAACATAATAGTTAAATATAATAAAAATGAATTTAAAGTATAATTTTGACTGTGTTATATGAACCCAATCATAAGTTTTATTTAATGTTTTACGTTAATAACCTTGATATGATAGAGGGTTAAGGAAGGTAGCTATGCTTGCACCTGCATTAGCGTTTAAAGAGGAAGGGAAAAATCATCATTACTAACACATGAAACATAAATTACTAGATTACCTATTCCAGACCCTGGAGTTGAATACAAAATTATCTTGCCATAACAAGACCTATATTTTTGTTTTCAGAAATGTCTTCATAAATATCTATCCATCCTTCTATTTATTTATCTACCTATCCTTAGAAAAATTAAAATTATTTTTGTGATCAACATTAATAACATTGAAATATATTATTTTATAGCATATATATACATTTACAGCTACAAGTTACATAAATTGACATTAAAATATATGAACATAATTTCTAATAACTTTTCTAGATGTTCCAGACAGGGCTCTTCCTATGAAAATAGGTGTGTATCTATGTTTCTATTTCATTTTGTTGTAAAGTTCACACCCATATCAACAATGAAAGAAATACTTAATAGTGGCAATTACTGTACAAAATTACTCAAGCCATTCTATTCATTTTCACGTCATTGTTCGAGGTTTTGATGGGGACACGTCTACAATTTCTTATGCAAAGTACACGACGTTAATAATGGTTGACACAAATTACCCCCAACAAAGATAGCTCGAACAATGTCACTTCTTAAGAAACTATGCCACACATACACACTATGAAATTTAATGTTTTAACAATAAGATTTTTTTTTACTTTATCATGAATCCTCAAAGAGAAAGTATTGTGATCGGCATCAAAAATCAAACTGGGGATTTTGATGGGTGTGAACGTTTCATGACACTCTCAACCCAAAAAAAGTGGTTTTCGTGGTTCTGTCTGTCTGTATCTCGACATAGAGATGAAATTATTTTTTTTTATTAGGCTAAAACTTGATGTATAGGGTCTTTATAAAATTCTCCAGAGGGATTTTTGGAATTATATATACAACCTTGAACATGTGTAGAATATAGCCAAAACTCAAAGGCCCCTAAGTCAAAGCCATGACAAGTTTTGTAGAGATGTGACAATTCATGTTTTTCTTGAGTTTGATCTTAAATTTTCACCATAATTTTTCGATATCTCAAAATTCACCATTTCAATGGTTTTCAATGCATCAAGCATCACATTAAAAATATATAATTTATTTATACTTGTAATCTACCCCCATAATCACCCAGAAATAAACAGTCAGGGATGGTAACAAAAGAGTTATTTTATTCAAGAAACAAACATATACAACTCGATGAGACAACTCAAAGCGTTAGGCGCTGAATATCAGTTAGAAATGAGCATGCTTTAATTGCCACACACAGGTTTTATGAACCAAAGAAGGTAATTAAAGTAAAAAAAGACATTATACGATATGATAGAAGTAAAAAAAGGTAAGTTCCAATGTGACAAGTTGACAAGACTGTCTCACACCTGTCATAGCCACAGATAATCAACATTTGATACTTGCGAGACGTTTACTCTGGCCCATAAATGGCAGCTCAAAACACATGATATAATATATCTAAATTGACCTTCATAACAATTACTGTTTGATATTCTTAGCCCTGTCATAATTGTGATTTACAGGTAAATCAAAGATCTTAGGCATTAATAACTATCAGGAATACAATCTTTACAAAATAATGATCTAATTGCCCTTAGTGGCAGCTCTTATTTGGTTGAAACAATAACAATATGGTTCCATTAATAATCGACTTCCCAACTGAACAGGACTATATTTTAAATCCGCCAAATCATCAAACCTTAATTTTGATAACAACGCCACCAAGAAACTTGCTCAAACACTCAATTATTAAAATGAAGTCTATAGTACAATCTTGCCGACTTTAACTAACCAACCATAAACTTTAAATATTACCAACAATACTAAAGAATATCCCAATAAATAACAAGATGATTTTAATCCTTCAAAATATTAAAATAAGTAGAGTCAACGAATGACACTATCAGTTAATAACTGTCTCAAATGGCCAGTACCCAAAGGGTAAAAAACATCCCTTAGGCAGATAAGCTGAAATTTTTAAGTAAAAACACAAAGACCAAATGTCCCCCAAAGAGAATCATAATGCATAGTAAGTTTTTAATATTCTATTTTTACAATATTTATTCCTGAGACCCTAAGTGTGATGAATCCAGGGTCTGCGTGTGTTTGTCTATGATCTCCCTTATAAGACAACACTTGGGCAAGACACACCCACACGGGACGGGGTGTTTCTCCTCCTCCGGATCCAGCAGTGTGCACTGAATGTTGTAATGGCGCCAATCATCACCACCCCTCTCTAGAATCAGTTCCCACGCCAGCGGGTCCCCTTCCGTCACGTACATCTCTTCCGGGAGCACCAGGACGGTCTGTTTCCAGTGGGTCTGCTGGCAGTGAGGGGAAGTGGACAGGACAACGCGAGTCGCATCTAGATCGATCGAGGGGAAAGAGCAGTCGAACCAAAGACAAACCCCTTGATACCTTCCCTCTTGTGAGACACTGAACACTTGTCTAGAGGAAATACTGTCCAGGTCTTTCGAAGACATCTTGTACAGGTCTAGTTCACAAACTAGCTGGTGAGACGCCAGCAGGTCGTCCTTGTTAACTTCTGTAATATCAGGTTGCGAGCCTTTCAATCGCCTTTCTTCGTCTCCTAAAGAGGATAAGTCTAGGCCGTGAAACTCTTCCCAGTGATCGTAGAATTTGGGCAGAGAGCATGGAGCGGAATACAGCGATACAATGTCGGGGAAGAGTTTACCGTCGGGTTTAAGGAATTTGTCTCTTGCTGTTAAGACAGAGTCCAGCATACCTTCGTGCAAGAGGTAGAACCCCATCCACTCTGACACAATCACATCTACTTTCTCATCCTCTGGAAGAGAGACGTTTTCCACTGTGTTGTTAATAACCTAAAAAAATATTTAAAAATCAAAAGAATATATAAATTTATGTAGTATTCCCTAATAGGTTTAACTTTACTTTCATGCAAATGTAGTTAGACTTTTTCTAAATTCAATCTCCCTTATCATTAACACATTGGCACAATTAATATATATGTCTTTAAACAGAGCATGTAGTTAAACATGATTCTAAAAATAATAATTATATGTTGCCACTTGTTGAACAAGAAAATAGTGAGTTTGATTTAATAACATAAACCCTAGTAAAGTCGTTCCGATATTTCAATGATTTATTGACCCACTTAAAGTTATATGCATAGTCGGTGATGCAAAAATATTTTCAAGCTTGAACAAAATGTCACAAATATACGCTTTAGTTTAACGGTTCACACACTTTATTTTTATATTTTCATGTACAAAATGTTGATGGTATTATAAAAACATTATATTCACTATAAACCGTAACATTATTTGGTAATTTCTCAATTGTGCAAACAGATTTTTAAAAATATTTATTACTTCATTTTATTACTCATTTGGATTGTACGTTTATGTATGTACTAATTACACTAATGGGTTAAGTATGAGAAAGGTTAAATTTTGAGGAATGATACCTTTATTTGTATAGAGAAAGAATGGTAATCCATTTAGGAGGGGGAAAAAAATCATCGGCAGTCTATTGTGAAAGTAGCGACCTAGACCATGCGACCACCAAATCAGTGAACAGATAACTAAGACACTACAAGCGAGATGAATGATACAGCTAAGATTCAAAAAGTGAATCATTTTCAATCTTAGATCAATTTCAACATAACGTTTGTTTCTAAGTTTATTTTATAAAACACCAAATATGAAGACACTCACTACAATTTATATTCTCAGAAGGAAAAATAGTTTAATCGCTTCATCAGACAGGTCTGGACACTCAGGCCGGACTTGTCACCGAAAGTGTAGCTACCTTGCTTTGGGAAAATATAATATTTATAGACCTATTGGAAAGACCACGAACAAGATGGATAGACCAAGAGCAGAAGGACATGAGGGCTAATGGACTGGACTGGAGACGCGGGGCTGAGGGGAAGTTTGAAGAGATAGACAGGAATGAAGATGATGTGCCATACGACACACAGAGGCATAAACGTTGAATGATGATGATAGGGGTGTGCGAAGGCTACTTTTTAAATGCAAAGTGAAGTCGAAGCGAAGCTTAAAACTTGTGAAGAAAAGTTGAGGTCGAAGACCTATATTAATAATTAATGCACAGAGGATTACTGATTAGCTTGGTAAATTATCAATAAAGTTTTAATATTTACTTATATCGTGGAGCTGATAAAATTATTTTGCAAACTTTACATATGCATTCCTATGATAATAATTATAAATTAAATTCTGTTTTCGTTTCCCACTTTCCGTATCAGCCATTTTGAATAATAAAGAAAACGCGAAGAAGCTATTAAAACCTTATTTGATATACTTGTAAATTTGTCATAGATAATTCCAAACAGATAGAATATTAAGCACTAAACATTAGACGTGAGCTGGGATGATAGCACAACTAAAGTGATTTCTCTGCTTCATACCAGTGACCTTGGTGTTATTTCTTTATATATATTTTTATGTTTTACAAAATTATGTTAGTGATAGTGAATATAATATATTAACATTTACTTGCCTGCTTTTGACATATGCTTACATTATGGCAGTTAAATTACCAGTCGGTGCCAAAATTCTGTTTAGTAACATTTTAAAATTATCAAATATTGAAATATGTTTAAAAATAAGGTGGCCCAATGGCCAAATAATTTATAATTTCATAACAAATATTGAAATGCGTTATATTTAGTAAGATAAAATTAAATTGTTTGATAATTTATAGTAGTTTTATCCTTCCTTCGAGATTCTTCAAATTTTCGAAGGTTATTGTAGACGTCAAAGCCGAAGAAGATTTGACCTTCGACTTTGAATTCGACTTTTTGAAGCTTTGCACACCATTAGATGATGATCATAACTTGACAAAGTATATTCTAGTGGACAAATTAAATAGCATATTTACTACCCTTTTGCTGGGCAAATATTGGTTGAGTGTATTGAGGCTGGTTTGAAAATAAAATAGTTTTCCACTCTTTCTATATGCAAATGCAGATACACTTCTTCTAAATACAAACCTTCCTATTCCTAAGGCATTAGCATAATTAGTTCATGTGTATAGATGGTTCTAATTCATTATTTTACGAATCTGAATCTTCATTCATACATTGAGTTAATTGTTAAATTAATGTTCTAAGGGTCTGGTTGTTTGTTATATTGAGGACAAACCCCCAATAAAAAGAATTAGATAAAAACAAATTCCTATTAAAAAAATATTTTTTTATTTGAAGAGCTGGTAGAGAAAAGGGGCGAGGGGGAATAAAAATAATCAAATCTCGAATCCTCAATTAATATCCTTAAGGTTTTGAGTATTTGAGGGTCTTATCTCTTATTCATAAGTGTATAACCCAACTAGGTGATAAGGTGCGATGACAAATATAAATCAACAAAACAAAATAGTGTATTACTAACAAGTTGCGAGCCACAAATAGGGAACCCCTTAGTGATACTCAACTGCAGCATGTCCATGGTTTGGTAACAATTTGTAAAAGCTTGAATATTTATTGGTCTGCCCATAATTTTTGAACAGTGTGAATAATATATATATATATATATTTAGCACCACGTCTTACTACCCGTTCCGGTGATCTGCTTATGTACTAATTATGCTGATGATTTTAGGTATTAGGAAGGTTTTATTTATAAGAAGTGTACCCCATTTTTGAGGAGGGAGAATGGAAAACCATTTTGGATAAAACACCCTCAGTACATCCGAACGAGATTCGAACCTCGATCTCCCCATCATCGGTAGTCTAGTCTATTGCGATAGTAGCTCGTTAGACCATGGGCCAACGAAGCGGGTGGTATTTACGGTTGAAAGTGAGGTTAATACGAATATTTTTACTCCAAGTTCAAGTACATAAGTACAGTAATTAGTAACTATAAATAGACAGTAAATTATCTTAAAATATTTAATCAAAAACTGGAAGTTAATTATTATTATTATTATTTACAAACCCTACAGGTTTACACATATATTGTGTAATCTACTCATGTTGAACCTGAGATTTCACGAAATATTTTAAGGGTTCCTCCAAACAAAAAAAAAAGATTGGGAATCCCTGCCCTATCCTAATATGTTCATACCTTTATTATGTGAGAGAAATTGTTTGTTTCTACAATTCTCTCCGCAAGGCTGGAAAGACGTGAAGCCTCGACAGCGTACACTTTCTTAGCTCCGGCCTGCGCGCAGAAGAGTGACAGAATTCCTGATAACACAATCATACATATTTTCTCACATGGTCTATTCAAGTGCATGACCAAATTTCCAAAGATCTGTTATCAGTAAGTTACCCCTTGATAGGTTTGATAATAATTTGAAACACTATTCACAAAATAGTTGAAGCAATTTTTAAATAAGTCGTCAGTACTTTTATAAAAATGAATATATTAAGTATTATTAAACATGCAAAACACTTCCCAGTAATTCTTTTTAAACAAAATCATTAGTCATTTTCTGAAAAGAAAAAAAAAATCTGTTATCAGTAAACTACCCTTAACTTTAGGGCTAGAAACAAAATTTAAAAATACCCCATATATGGCTTTATAAAATTTAAATATCAAGTTTGAACAAAAACCATCAAATTGTTTTATCTGTAGTCCCAGGGACAAACAGACATAACTGCAAAACCCAGTTTTCTGAGCTTAGAGAAAAATTAATCATCATAGTCTTGAGGTAGAAATTTTTCCCAACTATAATACTCTCTCTACATGAGAAAAAAACCCGGGGGGGATACAAGTATAATTATTTATCTTAATATGCAATGCACTAAGGCTGTTCAAAACCCCCTTTTTTGATTTAAAGAAAAGTTGAATTCAATATATATAAAATATTCCAGAACACCGAGCCAAAGTTCAAATATATTCCTTGACAATTATTTAATGTTAAGAAACTTTTTATAACTGTGTATTGTTTATCTAACTTTATAAATCAAATGTAACCATTAAAACATTTTAACGCAGAGATATTTAGAATAAGTCAAATAAAGATATTATCCCAACATGTAAATCAGGTTTTTGACATGTAAATATTAATTGCAAGGTACACTTTGTTTAATCTTGATGTCGAGATCACGATCAACTTAACGTTAACTTAAAGTTAACTTAACACAAAGGATCTCCTTGTGTTTTTAAATGGAAGCAATCACGATGCAGTTAACTTAACATTGACTTGCAGTTAACTTAATGTAATAGATGTCCTGGGAGGTCTTTCACATTAAGTGAACATTATTCGAAGGGTATCACGTGATCTGGCAAGCCAATCATTCATTATGTGAGTGACGTCTACAAGGCTATTTATTAATTCATTTGTTGGTTTTATGACCAAGATCTACTCTTTAACTTTAGTTCTAGTGATCGGACATTTAATTAAAATAAGCACTATTATCGTATCACTATAGAATGTTATAGAACAGATTCAATTCAAATATTGCAAAGAAGTTAAAACCACCAAGCTTTTATTATATAAAATGGAATAATGTATTGCTTTCAAAACTGATCCTTGTTATTAAAATATAGATCAACTAACATAATCATGACTGTAAAAGCATTAAAATCAGCTCAAAAAAGTTTCATAATAAATATCTATAATAGCGGTAGAAAACAGTTAATATTCACAGATCATGAACACTAATACAAATAGTATAAATCACAGAACAAAACACATACTCTAGAATGGAGATGTTTGGCTCGAGTTGTTACATTAAGTTAACTGAATCATGAGCACACATCTGTTTTCCTAAGTTAAGTTAACTTTAAGTGAACGTTATGTTAAGTTATGTTAAGTTAAAGTTAAGTTGATCGTGATCCCAGCATAACGGTAGGTATGTATCTTACCTTGTCAGCTTACACTATAGTAAAGATCAGGGGATGCCAAACGGATCGTGAGCTATCGGCAGTATTTTTGCTATCTCCCACAGTATAACTATTTGATTATTTATATAATAGTGTTGCCTAAAGTTTAGGATATTTATGGCCTCTTGTCTCTAAGGTAAGTTATCCATTTCTGGTTTGAGTTTCAATCTGAGTGAAGGTGGTGTTTGGTTCTAAGAAATTAATCAGAAATTAGTTATGAAATTTTGGCAACACTATATCAAAAATATAGTGAATTAAAATAAATATTACGGTTTTTTGCTTCATTTTTAACTTTTGTTCTATTAATATTAAACTTGTCTCATTCAAAAAGCTAAATAAAACATTCAAAATTGAAAATCGACTAAGAATATAATTACAGGAGCAAGCATTTCAATTTGATAGGAATATTATAGTTTTCGATATACATGTGATGTATCAATTATGATGATAGATATATCAATATGTTATGGAAAAATTACCATCCCTGGTTTACGTATTATACATCGATTATTTGTTAAGAATCTATTCATATTTTCAGACAATACAATTTCAGAGGTATTGTCCTTGTATATTATAACATTAAAAAAGTTGATTTTAGTACAAAATTTCAAAATTTAACAACATTTTTATATATCTGTTACAGCTGGGCACACTCTAACCACAGAACCCAGCCCGTAATGAACAAAGGTGTGATGGCAAATCCTCTGTACAGGTTACAACAATATCCAGTATGCAATACCCAAGTTTTTGATCTGGGTTGATCACAAAACAATGACATTTGAAAGTCGCTCCCATATTCAATAAGTTAGGTGATCCCTGGTGTAAATTATAAGATAGAGCCATAATGTAACCTATCAAGACAAGACAGGTACCTTTCAGAGTAAACAATATGTACATAAGAGCACAAAATAACATATGTTTAAAATAAAAAAATAGATTATATTAATTAGTCAATATTTTTTTCAGTAAAGCTTTGTATTTGTCAATACCAAAATATATTTTTGAAACAAAGTTGAAGCTGAATAAAATTCAATGAGAAGTCTATGAAGCTTTGCATATTACTACAATGTTCTTTTTAACTCCAAATGATTATTAAACGCAACTTTTTTTAAACATAGCACACCCCTAACTCCAATCAATTCATCATAAAGTAGTTCTTCTTAAGTTGTTTTACAAAATTAAATTAATCGGGTATTTAGCTTTAGCAGGGATGTTTACACCCACTAAAAATTTATCAACCTGTATCTATGAGCATGGGATTCAAATATCATCTTTTCTGGTTTAATGATTAAGTGAAAGTCGAAGTTTGAATCTTGGCCTAATGTTTCTGTGGACTTTTCTTTAATGGTTTCCCGGTCCACCTCTACACAAAAAATAGGTTAATTACCTTTAAAGTTAAATTTATATCTCTATCATCTCCGGCCGGGGTTCAATCCTCGGTCCCGGCAAAGATTTATCTGATTACCAAACCCTTCCTTCACCTCTTACAAGACATCTTGTGAATGTGGGGAATGCCAGGTCTCCACCGTGGTTCGGATTCCACGTTAAACTGTAGGTCCTCCATTTCATCTCACAGTCACCCTACCATTACACATTAGCGTAAGTGCGTATAACCCGAACGGGTAGTAAGACGCGGTGCTAATAATAATAATTAATATTGTAAAATACCTATGTTTCACACCATGCAATTTCTAAAATATGGGACATTTACGGAACACATACGCGTTGGGGTTGAAACTCTCAAAGTAAAATTAAATACGGGATGGGTGGTCGGTCACCTTTGGTATACCTTGATACGCATTGGAGGGAACGTTAATAGTAGTTTAAGACAGGGTTGCCAGTTCTCAAGTTCCTTGCGATCAGGGGTTAGCGATATTAGAAATATCTTAAATACACTTATATTTTGTCCTGGGAGTTGGTGTGTATCAAAGCAGGNGAGAAGAATTTGAGATTTTGATGTATGTCGACATTTCATGACCCTCCTTACCTGAAAACACCTAGAAGTCGGGATTACCTCGGAGTAAAGCCTAAACTATTTTACCGATCGGGCTAAAACTTGGTATTTGAACTTCGATTCAACTTTGAAAATATTTAATAATAATATTTGATTTGAGTTCACTTCAAATTGAAAAGATGCACTTCGCACACCCCTAGAGTGCATATTATAAATGTGGACCAAAAATTCAGACACTCTCTTTGGGGTTGAGAGTATCTAGAAAAAGTGAATTCACCTGTCCCTGCTCCGACATCCAAGACAACTTTATCCGAGAAATAGTTAACTTGTGAAAGTATGGCTTGTTTGTACGCCTGAGTTCGAGCGTTGTCGTCTAACATCAACCTGTGAACCTGCACAAATAAACATCAATTGAGAAATACAATACTTTAATAATCAGTTATTGGTCCCCAAAACAATACCAACCTAACCACAAAAAGTGGAGTTTAGAGGTTATGGGAATTAAAAGTTGTTTTGGAATGGTATAAAGCTACTGTTAAATATTAAGGAAATGTGAGGCTTTGGCTTGACAAATGTTCACATGACAAATATATATATTAATTAAATTACATGTTGTGATAGTAGCTTAATTTATAAGCTTAAGATGAAATATGTCAATCCAATTTGAATATAACTTAACATTTTGTAGATGCTGTATAGAACCGAAAATTTTATATTATGCAAAATATAATTTATTTTCTAAGATTAAATATATTTTAAATATTAAAACTAGGGATGGGCCCTTGAATATTAGAATCCTTCGAATCCTTAAGGATATTCTAAGATTCAAGAGAATTTTAGATTTGAGACTCCAATCCTTAAAAAGTTTTTTATGAAATTAGCAGAACTAACTATGATTATAGGAAAACTCAAAAACCAAACTCCAGATCAGTAATTTAACACTTAACTGAAGGTATGAATGTTATAATGAATTGATTATAAGAAAGAATATTTGTATTTTTTACTATCCTTTAAATAACCTTTAAGGGTCATAATTTTTTTTCCAAAATTTGTATTTGATAGGGGCCTATATGGGATTCAAAGGTAAATTGGAGATTTGAATTTGTAAAATAATGGATTCAACCCAACTCCATTTAAAACTTTGATTCGGCTTTGGGAATATTTAATATTATATAGTATGACTAGACTTCAATTTGAAAAAGTGGACTATGTAAAACTCTGCTAAATATAAACAAATTAGGAGATGGAGAGGATATTTTATTTTTGTTTTGATCATAGTGGTTAGTGTGATAACAAGTTAAACTTTTAGAAAAAAAATTTGTGTGGCTTCTAGTAATTATTATTGCATTTAGTGGAGTAAATTACCATGATTCGCGCACTATGACTAGTTCAATATCAACTACTTTGGAGTTAGATTTGTTTTGTACTGGGGTGTGAACAAACCATTGTAATCGGAAGGACCTTATCTAACAGCTAGAAAAGTTATTAGAATCTAATTCAAGTGAGTGAAAAATAACAAACAACCTGGACAATGCAGTTGAAATTAATTTAATTGTAAGATTTATTGTACCTACTTTTGTTAAAAATAATATTTTAATGACACCCTATTTTTTTTTTTAATTAATGCATATAAAATACCTTACGAACGTCGCTAACTGGGAGGCAAAGGGGTACACATCTACCTCCATCTGATAGTCTCAATTTTATTCAAAAATTTAAAAATCCACCTTAGGAGCGATGTATAAATAATAAAGGTACGGTAACTCTTTTTACATGACTTATAGAATTAATTACGTTATTATATTATTTGTGTTATATATTTGCTACAAAAATCTTTTATTGAAATTAATTCTATTATATTATTCATGTCATTCATTTAGTACAAAATAGTCTGCATTTTCTGATGAAAAAGTTTAAATTGATTAATAGTTGATTAAAAGCTGTTGAAGCCTGTGATTTACTTTAAAAAAAGTAAAAAATAGGTTTTTAATCATGGTTATTTCTAGTAAAGCTTAGCAGATTGAATTTATTTAAATTCAAAACAAAGAAGTATTCCAAATTAAAATGTGTAAAAACTCACAGATATGTCTTCATAACTTTGAAAATATTCTTTGGTGCTTTCATTCTCCATTGAATCCATTGAAAACAAATAATAAAAACATGTATCTAGCAATTATCTGAAATCAAAAATAGCATAGTTATATATTTTGAAATACAAGACAAAAAAAAATGTTGAAAACTACTTTTCCACAATGCAATCTAACTAATGAATAATAATTTTAATACAACTAATTATATTCAGAGAGAAAGTCGTATTTTTCTTAAAGCAGGGTGTCAAAGAATTGAAGGCCTACCTCTCCATTCACAAACAAAGTAAGACCTACGGAAATCTAATGATACTTTCAATACTATAAGTATGCAAATTATAATACACCTAAAGCAAGAAATGACTTGGATTGGATAACCATTAATCAGTATTTTTTTTAAACAATATTGTACATCTTTAAACTCAATAAGAGCAAGAAAGGCCTGCTTTGGCATATATATGAATGATCTAAAGCCGACATGTAAGCTCATGTGTGAATAAGCTCTTTTAACAAGCTCAGCGAGTGTCGACTACATGCAGCTACCCAACTTGCCCAATCGCTCAGTAGAGATGTTTCAATTTGCTTGGGTCTTGTTTCTGTATCAGTCAATCAATCATCTTCAGCCAATCATTGAACTTGGTCAACATTCATTCTCAAAATATTCCTGTATGTTAAAGGCTCTTCATTGTTCAACTCTTTCATTCAGTATTGGATGCATCATATTTTTATAGTTTTGATATCACGTCTCTTACTCATTGTTTTTAGATTCCGTTTTTAATTTCTCTCGAGCCCTTGAAGAGAGAAGTTTTGTGATCGTAAAAAAAAAAAAAACTCAAGAATTTTAAAAATGTCTGTAACACCCTGAAACTGAAAAAATGGTTTACGTGGTGCCATCTGTATGTCTGTTTGTGTATCAAAGAAGGGCCAAAACCATTTTAACAAAACTTTGTATCTAGGGTTTTCATAATGTTCCCCCAAAGAATTTTTGGAATTAAATATCTAATCTTAAAATTAAAGTTGGCAAAAAAGAAAAAAAAAAAAGGGGGGGGAAATTTGATCTTCTTGAAATTCGCTCTAATTATTTTGATTAAATTTTACACACACACAAAAAAAAGGCAATTCTCACTTCCCAAAGAGTATCTCTTTGAAGGTACTAAACATTTGCGGAAATTTCCAATTTTGATAATATATCTGCAACTATTTTAGATACAAAAAAACTTATCAATGTAAAGTTGTAGTTCTATTAAATTATTTTTATTTCAAGTGTATATTTATAAAACAAAGTTTCTGAGTTTTTATATATATATATATATATATACACACACACACACACACACACACTTCACAATTTAGTAAATGTCTCTATATTAAAATAAAAGAAAGAGATGAAGTCTGTGTGGTGCACTTTACCATTTATTTCTTTTCTAGCTCCTAAGGTCTGTATCATAATTAAAGGGCAGGAACAACATATTTTCCCGCCCACAAACTACTTTTCTCGACATTTCAGTTTTCAGCTTCTACTGGCCTATCTTAACTACACACAACGATTTTACCAACCAGAGGGTAAAATATCGAGCGGGTAGCAAGAAAAACAGGTAGTTGAACCAAAATACTGTTCAGTTCTGTGTCTTGTTTCGGTTTTCCAAACAAAATTTTAATGGTTCTGGTTCTTATACATTTATATTTACTTGTTTTGGTACCATGATGATATTTGTAAATATAACATAATATTAAAACATAACCTAATGTACCACTAAATAAAAGTTATTTATATAAACAATTTACTAATAATTCAGATTAATAATTGCACAATTTATAATTCAGGGTGCTAGTTGAACAGGAGAGAACTCTAGCTAAATAATAATAAAAAAGAGCAATACAATTTTGAAGATAATTTAATTTATCTTTGAAATTAATATAAAAAAAACTTTATTTTATGTGTATTTTCATTGAGTTTGCAGGCTTACAATATGTAAGCTTTATGTAATTTATTTTAAGAGTCATACTAATAATGACCCTTGATATATCACTCACTCGCTATATCATTTAAATAATTTTCGCACTAGGTGACTTAATATTTATCTTGTCCTATCCATCAACATGGTGTCTACTAAACTTGACCAATGAAATCCCCGACCTTTTCCCTGATTATTTCCTGAAGTTCCCGACCAAAAAAGTATGTCACATCCTTCAAACTCGCCGCCCCCCTCCCTGCAACCTTGTTTTTCTATTAATCTTTTTAATAATAATAATAAGTTTTAAAATTTGAATTAAAATTGTTTACTAGGAATTAAAAATATATTACACAGCTACAAACAAAAAAATGACATAATTTACTGATTATTGTATTTCATATTTTGAGTAAAATATCATTTTCCCAGATTTTTGTTGTGATTTACCAAATTCCCGACTTATTCCCGTTTTTTCACGATCACTTCAAATTCCCGGCTAATTCCCGTTTTCCCTGATTTTCCCGGATGGTAGACACCCTGATCAAATAATTCAAATAATCAATTATTAATAAAACTATAAAAATATGTCTAAACTAAACACAATGAACACAAGCTTTGCACTTTTCTTACTTGATATTTTAAGGTAGAGTTAGAATATTGAAAATTTGCCATCGCCACCCCTGGCATCTCCCCCACCTCTACCCCTCCATTCAAACTGGCCGGCCAACAACCAACTAAATCCCAAGATTTTAAACTCATTAGTGCTTGCAGCTAAGTGCTCATTGATAGGTTTATGACCACCTTGGAAAATAAATACAACCCATTCTCACAAAAATTCTCAAAAAAAGGCAAAAATGTTATTTTCAAAATGGCAGCCATTCGGTCAGTATAGCCCAATTGCAGGCTGACACCAAGGAGTTTTTTGTAGTTTCAGAAAGGATATAAAATGCAACTATAAATTATTTTTTGACTAAGTTATAGGGCTAACCTTTAAATACCTTTATTAATATAAAATATATATATTGATTCTGGTTCCGGTTCTTAAACAATCAACTTTTACTGGTTCTAGTTCCTTAAAAATAACTGTTAATTTTGGTTATCGGTTCTGGTTCAACTCCCTGAAGAAAAGTCTCGTCTTCAATTTTACTTGCTGGGTAAAGCGAGAGACGAGTTAACTAGCCAGTGTGCTTACATTTGGAGAGTTTAATAGAAGCGAGTAAATTTGCAGGCAAGTAGCTGGTAATTTGATCCTGTTTAATGTAGGCTTAAGGCTGTTGTGTCAAACCCGTGGCCTTATATATGATTTTGTGCAGGCTGTAGACATTACGATGAACCGTCATGAAATGCAATCCTCCTTCTTCTTCTTTAACAAAGGACAAATAAATACAACAATTGAGAATGTGATACTTGGGTATTTGGAGAATTTTATCATGTGAGGTTAGTGTAACAAAGCTGTACTCTTTCTTCAACAATAATCAGTTCCCAAAAATTGTTAAATTTGTGCAATGTTTGGCGGCACATACGTATGTTTTTCACATGAAATAGAGCAGACATTTTAGATGTTGGCTTGCAGACATATATTACCTCAGCAATACTGTACATAATATAAAAATGATTTTGGCATAAGATTTGAAGTCCAACATTAACAACATTGTTGCAAATAGTAATAATAAAAAATATTGGTTAGTCTTATTGTTTTATATAAGTGGCCCACTCTTTTCGTTTTATAGTTTAGTAAGATACTCAGTGAGATATATTTTTACTTAAGTAAAGTCTAAAAAATGAAGATCCGCTGAAAATCAAAATTGTAAACCAGGAGCTGGAAAACATAGAGCAGTTCTAGTACCTGGGAAGTCTGCTGAAAAAGAATACCTACTGCACCAAAAAAAGTAGGTCTAGGATCGCCATTACAAAGGAAGCTTTCAACAAGAGGAGGTTACTGCTGACCAGCAAGTTGAGTTTCAAACTGAGGAAGAAACTGATGAAATGCAACATTTGGGGCAGAAACTTGGATTCATAAAGATAGAAAATAAATAATTGGAGAGCTTTGAAATGCGGTGCTGGAGAATACTTGAGAAAATCAGGTGGATTGACAGGGTGACAAGTAAATTCCTAAGAGGAGTGGGTGAGAAGAGAACCATTTTGGATGTGATTCTTCGATACAAAGCAAACTGGATTGGACACATTCTTAGGAGGAACTGTCTTCGGCACGACATCATAGAAAAGGTCGAGGGAAAGAAGAGCTTATGAAGGAGGAGTATTCAAATATTGGATGACTTGAAGGAAAGAAGAAAATTCTGGGAGCTCAATGAGTCAGAGGACAGGGGGCATTGGCGGTCTAAGTTCACTGACAAAATAAATGGACCTGTCGTAAGACAGAATACCTAATATTTTAGACTGGTGATGGTGGGGAGATTAGGGTTTGAATCCTGGTTGGGTATCCTGAAGATAGTTTTTTAGAAAATGTTTTCCCCTATCTGCCCACACAAATGTAGGTACACTTCTTCCAAATTATAAGGGGTATATTAGCGTGATTAGTTTATTTGTGTGGGCCTATAAACTGAACAAGTAGTGAAATGTGGTGACAAAAAAAAGTAAGAAAAAATGTCTACAAAGTCTTAAGAGTGTACAATCTGTTTACCCTGAAAGGTAGCACTCTTAAATTATGGAATGCACTTTGGCCCTACTTCTATGGCATACCATAGTAGAATAGTGCAAGGTATGCTTTCTACCTTTCAGATTAACATAGTGCGCAGTCTTAATTTCATTTGAAGGGCCTTTTGACAAAACAAACATTTTTAACATTCTCTAATATTTATTTGATGGGTATTTGATATCCGGCATAAGTGACTTGATGTATAAACACATGAAATGGGCTAGTAAGATTTTGGTAGGAATAACTGCTACAAAAGCTACTTGAACAACTTTAATGTATCAAATAAAAATCATACTAGGATATATAACCGGCACGTTTGATAGATGCAATCAATAATAAAATAATACAGTAAGATGTTAACAATGTTGGTGACCAAAAAAAAAGTATTTTCTAAGCCGTTCGTCCTACCAAAATCAGAATTGACTATGAATTAAAATAAATTTACTATTTTCAGCTCTTTCGCAGCCATAAACACACGTCTATTTGTTTATTTACTTATACATAAATGAATAGCCACTTTGATTTTCGTACTTGCAGATTTTAGCCAACATAAGAAAAATAAATTGAACTAGCATAAAATAAAGTTCTTGTTTGAAACAAAGATGGCAGTAGGCACTAAGGGTAGTACAGAATTAGACAAGAGATGGGAGAGAGCCTCAAAGAAGTAGAATAACCTAGGTATAATGAGTTCTAGCAGTTTGCCATTGTGAGGGTATGACGTCAGATGATTTCTTAAGGAGAAAACTGAATTTTACAAGTCAATTTTACATGTATTTAGAACTAAATAAATTACGTAATAAATGTGTATGTAATCATAAAAGCTTAGAATATACGAATATTAAAGGGAAAGTTGATAAAAATTGCACAAATTTAAGTAATTACCAACTAAGTATGGCAAGTTATGGCAGCAATTCAAAATCTAAAAGGCCTTCAAAAATAATGGTAAGGCTATATTAGTCGTCATTTAAGCTAAATACTTCCGTAGTTAAAATGAGTTATTATGTATTAGTTGCACAATAATAAATATTGGTACATTACTACATGTTATATGTAAAAAAATCTATTATTAGTTTTTTTAAATTAAAAATAAAGCAATCAAACTGTATGTAACTTGTGAAATAATATAAGCAATAGCGGGGAACTTTATTTGTTTGGGAAGGGGAGGATATAGATTTAACGACTTTATTCTTTCAGGGAACACCCCTTCCTCTTTAATCCCCGAGCTATAGCTCTGTGACCAAAATGGTAAAGAGGGGGGGAGGGGGAGTTTGGTTGTAAAATAAGAAAAAGAGATATTGCTCTCACCTCCCCAAATGAAAGGTCATATAAATGGTCTGTTTGCACCATTATTATTGTGGGACAGTCCCTTAAAATTCTTGCATGACGTAATTTTTAGAAGGGGGCTCTCGCCCCCTCTTCATATGGATATTTCTGTATTTTACAATCCATCGAGGATAGAGAAGTAATTTATTCACCGGTATTAATTAAATGGATCAACCGTAATTCTGAAATGTTTATGGCGAGAGAATTTTTTTGAATTTTGTAAAATTTTGGGGGAGTTTATATCCCCCGGCCACTACTTTTCGCAAAAAAAATAAAATTAATTGTATCTAATTTATTCACTAACATTTTTATGGTTGGACACACCTTCAATATAAGATTTATTTGACATTAGGACAATGGTAAACCTTAACATAGTGGCGTTGAGGCCTGCAAAACCTCACAAACAAATCACCTACTAATTAAAATAATTTTATGTTTTCACTGCAGCTAAAGTAAGCACCTAATAATCATAGAAAAAAATCTTGACTTGAAATATATTGAATAGAAGAGCCGAGTTTTATTAATACCGCTCCTGAAATATTTTATATAAGCAAGAACAACAAGTGAGTGCCTTGCTCGTCATTATATTGGTGTTGCATATCATGCTATGATGAGTACTGCTCGGCAAAGTACGTTAAGGGGTTAAATTAAACTATTTTAAAAGTTATTTCGAGTAGTTCCCCCCTCCCCCCAACCCCGGATAAACGCATCTTTTACAGTAAAGTTGAAGCCAACGTACTAAAGAAAAAGCTATATTTTAATATGCACATCATATATATTTTTTATACTTAGTAAATTTTCTACATTTATTTTGCTCTTACAAGCTATTCATATATTTATAGGTCCTACTGTAAAGGTCGATATCAGCAAGGTAGAAGTTGTAGGAAATGTATATGCATTTATGTGGATAGTGGTTTAAATCATTTAGTAAAAGTCTGATCTCAGTATACCTGTACGAAATTTTGATCACTGCCTCGTCACCAACAAATAAGATAAGACAATACTGACGATTTTATCCGTTTCTAGAGGAGCAGTGTAATTCTTATTAATAGATGCGTGCATTAGAAAAAATAAATAAAGGTAACAAAGAAATTAATATTAAAACAAACTCCTCATCAAAATATTAAGTTTGTTTTATCAATTTTCTCACTCGGTATCTTCTCATATAATTTCAGTATTATATTAAATATTTGATATTTGAAGGTATTGAAACAAATAAACACCCTCAGCAAAGTAGTTCCTGGTTTTAATAAAAGAACACATATTTTATTGAATCTGAAACACCTGTTACTTTGAAGAAAAATGCTTTCAATGAGTATAAATGCGTACAATGTACAAAGTTAGTTATATTGTTAAGTTTAACTCTAAACCTCTAAGACAGACATATAAAATTGAAAGCATACACTATAAAGAAAATCATTACATGATGAAGTGGCAATGAATACACTAATTTACAAATTGAGATTTAAACGCTGCATGCAACGGGGAGCAACTTTACTCATTTGCCTAGTTCACCCCTTCAGTGCTGCCTAGGCTTTCTTTAACAGCTGACGTGTGTAGCTGTTGAGGATCTAACAAACCATCGGGTTGAGTACTATACATAAACATCAGTGGCGACTTCTCATAAAGAGCAAAAGAAAACGTACCCTCCCACCCAAAAAGCACACACATCCAATCAATTATAAGTTTTAATATATAAGTTATTAAACAAGGGTAATTTTAAAATCAAAATAACTTTTTCTAGTTTTTATTAAAATTATGACATTTAAAATTCCTGAGCGAAAACCTTCAAACAAAACACTTGCAGATCAGAGCATCATTGAACTTGCCCCAAGCCCATAATGTCATTAGGGAAGTAGCGGGGAAGCATTGATAAATTATGTACTCAAGCCTAAGCCGGGCACATGTTGGCGTGCTCCCTTCAGTATATTCGAGTCATTGCAAACCATACTTCTTTATTAGTGTTTATTCCACAAAATAGCATAAGTATAATTTTATTTGAAAGTTTTGAAATTTTGGACATTATTCGCACTCCATTATGTCAACAAGTGAATGTGAAAGGTGTTTGTCTACCCTAAAATGGATTAAGACTTTCTTAAGGATTACAATTATGGAAAATAAGACTAAGTGCTTTAGCAGTTATTTCGGTCGAAAATAAATGTATTACTTCAGTTTCTGACGTTGACAACAAAGTGATTGACACATTTTCAGATATCAAGGCAAGGAGGACGGACTTTCATTAAAAAATATAAATAACAGGTGAGTTTAAATTTTAATCGTTATTTATATTTTAAATTTTGTGACTTCCCATTAAAACAAATAATGCTCTGCCACTGAAAAATAAATACATACGCTGCATGCAATATATACATTGTGCACACTTTTAGGTTATTTATATGCACTAGGGTGGATAAAGATAGGCCTAAAATAAAATTTGAAATTGTGGTGTATAAAACAACCTTTACTTTGTTTACAAATTTTACTCTCTATTCAAATATTAAAATTATAATTTCTTTCTGATATGTGTTAAAAGTGAAAACAAGCATTACCCTTTTGGATTTATCATTGTGGTATTTTTTTATTAAAGTTAACTAATTTAATGAAGTAATCTGTAATTTACAATTATTTTCATAACTAACCTCTAAAATGATCCAGGGCCGGCCCTAGACGATAGATTTAACTGCACAAATATATCGCGCAGGTCCAAGCTTGTGTAATTCATCCCCTAGGGCCTAGATAATACAAGTATAACGTTGCAAGCTTAGCTCAGTTGTGAACATTTCGGCTTGAATAATGTAGTCAGAATATGTTGCAATTGCGGCTGATGCTATGGGAGGGGGAGGGGCGGGGAGGGGGCTTGAGCACCCTGGTTCTGAAGCACCTGAGTACAACATATGTATTAGAAGGCTAGCAAAATTGAGAATACTAGCTTTCAGTAATATAATTTTAATGCTTTTTAAGGTCTAAGTTTTCTTCATGTAGATATATGTGAACGGGAATATAATGGCTGAGTAATGAACAATACTCTTCAATTAAACACATACTTTTAAAGTTTTTTCATATAGGTTGTTTTACATCCACCACTTTCTAAAACCTTAATTTATTTTAAGTTCGTGATAGTTCGGACACGCAGTAGGATTCATAGCACTCAAGAAATTGTAGAATAAAGTTATTTTTTGGTTATGAGAGAAGATTGCATTGAACTCTAATAATTATTTAAAAAATATTGATAGCCTTTGGAGGCATCACAATTTTTTAGAGGTAGAATAATTACCTCTACACCATTTAACATTCAAATAAAAGAGTTGGCTGCTACTGGGTTACAATAAATTTGACTAATTATCATATACACTAATTCAAAAATTTGATCTAACACATTATTTCAGTCAGCAAGCACAATGTCAAAAATGAATATAAGTATAAAATAATAAGACCAAATTGTACAAATACAGGTGCGTATTAACCGAGCGGGTAGTAAGACGCGGTGTTAATAATAATAATAATAATAATAATAATAATAATAATAGGAGCTAATTTGGCTGGAAAGTTAATAACAGGACACGCATGTAGACTAAGCAACGGTCTTGTTTGTATTGAGAGCCTGCTTGGATGGACCATAATGGGTAAAGCAGTTTCCAGTGATTATTCTGCTACGACCAACCTTGTTACCTCTCTCTCTATATCGGAGATATTTCTGTGGAAAACCTGTGGGAGCTAGATGTACTTGGCATCAGTGATCCTGTCTGAAAAATCTAAAGATGAAGCAAAACCAGCAACAATGGAACATTTCCTACAGACTATATATATATATGAAGAAAACAACTATGAAGTTCATTTGCCTTGGAAGGACAATCAGCCGTTTCTTACATAGAAAAACAAGGTCATGGTTGAGAAAAGGCTATTAAACATGAATATGAATATGTTTACAAAGAGGTATAGGTTTATTATGTGCTGTAGTAAGGATGAATAGCTAAGTTGCCATGGAAAATAAACGAGACTTCAATAAACTTACATTGCCATGGGAAGTAAACAAGACTGACACCTTTTTCATATTGGGAGTAGCCATGTTATATTAATTTTTAATATTGTCATCTACATACATGACTAATATATTATTAATAAAGGAGTTCATATGTGTCAATATGTTCTCAAAGAATGCAATTATTAAAATAGTTGAGACGCAACAAACACCGACAAAAAATTGAAAACCCTTGTACTACGTGAGAGGTATGGTGATATTTTACTCAGTGGAAAAGGGACAAGGATGGGAGTTTCAGACACTATCTACCGCATCGAGCTGTAGTGAAGGAAACAAGTGCGACCACGCCCATGCGTCCTGTATTTGATGCCTCAGCAAAGAAGTTTGGAACCCCTTCTCTAAATGATTGTTTGTATGATGGTCCCAACCTAATTGAATTAATCCCAGCTATCCTTCATAGATTCAAGAAGAGGAAAATAGGAATGGTCGCAGACATTGAAAAAACTTTTCTTCGGATAAGTATCCATGAAAAAGATAAGAACTATCTCTATTTTATGGTAGAATGCAGCTGAGCATATCTATAAGATCTTCAGACGCGCAAGAGTGGTATTTGGCTTAACTTGTAGTCCCTTCCTCTTGGTGGAAGTTTTGGAGCATCATTTGAGGAAATATTTACAAAAGCCCGTTTCAATCCCCTGATCATTAAGAGACTTCTACAGAGCTTCTATGTAGACAACGTCACGAGCATTGACTGCGAATTAGAAGTAAGTCAGTTTATCCAGGGAGTGAGGTCTTATCTGAAGGCAGATTTAATTTGAAAGGATGGCAATCCACGCAAGATGAGGGAAAATCTGTTCATCTCTCTTCTGTCTTGGGAATGTTGTGGGATTGGCAAGATGATACGTTGCTTCTGAATGTGGACTGGTTGAATAGGTGTAATGTAGAAGTAGTGACAAAAAGGAACATTTTGACTCTTGCGCAAAGAATTTTAGATCCTGTGGGAGGGACATGCCCCGTTACTTTTTGTAGAAAACTGTTGATTCAGAGGACATGGAAGACTCTCATTGGTTGGGACACATTGGTAGATGAAAAATCCAAAGCCAAGTTTTTCACCTGAGTAAAGGATCTGCTTCTACTGGTGGAGATCAAGATTCCTCGGTGGTTTGAAAGAAGTGATCGTGTAAAAATTTATGTCTTCTGTGACGCCAGTTAACATGCTTTTGCAGCAGTTGTTTTCGTTAGATGTGAATCCAGTGATCATCACACAAGTGTGCAGTTATGTTAGGCAAGATCGCTTGTATCCCCCCCTCAAAGAAATAACTATCCCTAGATTAGAATTGTTAGCAGCTACAATTGGTGTGAGGTTACTAAAAAGTGTGCTGGAATCTACTTGTTTAGAGGTTCTTGATGGTTTTTTATGGTCGGATTATTCTACAATGCTGGCTTGGATTTGTAGAAATTATAAATGGTCTGTTTTTATAAGAAATCGGGTGAATGAGATCAGGAACTTGACCGATCCCAGTCGTTGAAATTATATTCCAGAATGAACCCAGCTGATTTGCCATCACGTGGATTTTCTATTTCTCAGCCATTGGATTCCCGATGGTGGGAGGGTCCTTCCTGGTTACACGAATCACCGAACTGTTGGCTTCAAGCATAACCTGTGTATGACGAAAAAAACATATTTGCGGAAATGAAAAAAACTCCAGTGAATTATATTACTATAGTCGACGAAGCTTCACCGTGGTATGCGAGGTATCCAGTTATCGAAGAATAGTTAATCTAACTGAATGGGTTCTTCGTTTCTGGAAGAATTGTCTAGGGCAAGAGAAGATTTAACAAGGAAATCTGGAAGCTAGTGAGTTAGAGAAGGCTGAAATTAGACTCATTAGTTTCATTCAAAAGGAACGTTTCAATGTGCCATCTGATAAACGACTATCCTCGCTAAGTCTTTTTGTGGAAGATGGTGTCCTCCGATTTAAAACTATTATTCCTTAGAAAAGATTTGAAGCTGTTCAGATGCCCTATGACTCTTTCAGCGCACCATGTTGTTTTCCTTCTCATCATAGAAGATCATGTGAAACAAAATCACATCGGAGTGCAACTTCTTCTTAATCACAAGACATCGTTTCTGGATTATTAGGGGAAGTAGAACTGTGAGAAAAGTCATAAGCTACCTTAACCCCTTTATATTATTAAACATTTTAACAGATACTGTTTATTAAATATAATTTTTTTTCACCACAAATAAAATTAATTAGTACGAAACTAACAGATCACACAATGCTTCCACGTAATAGGCTATATTCACAACCGGTGAAAACTTTGTTAAAATTTCAGCTAAAAATATAAGATAATCGGGAAAAACGTTTTATGACACCGAGTACAAGTGGGCGAGTACTTGCGCGAGCTCTAATTACTACTCTAATTACTTTTCAATTTTTCAATATACAGCAGTCTTGGAAACTCAACATTTCGTGTAACTCGACATGTGTACCTGCGCACAGTTATTGGCGTCAGCCATCACAATACAAGGTCATTAAACTGTATAACCTCTCAGTTTATGACAATTTTATCTAAGATCGCATTTGTGGACGTCACAAAAATTCTTGACCAGACTCTGGATTGCCTTAAACATACGGAGTGACCTTAAAATGTGGCTATTTGAAATGATAAATCCAATCATCACCTCATTCTTTTTGAGATAAAAAGCCTTATAAAGGACTTTTATCTCGAAAAAGCGGACGGCAAGGCCTACTAAAAAATATATGTTGTGAAAGAGATTTTTTTTTTTGTATAAAAGTCACAATTTTTTGATGTGACAAAAATTCTGGACTAAACGCTGGAACGCCTTAAATATAAGGACCGCTCTAAAACTGTGGATAGTTTAGAGGATAAATCCATTCATCTTACTCTTTAAGGCCTTAAATCTCGAAAACAAGGGCGAGAAAGGGTTATAATTATATGGTATGAAGGAGAAATCGGGGCATATGTTTTCTTTATAATGGTCGCAAAATTTCGCGTAAGCTAACAATTTAGTTAACAGAGCATTCTCTTGATTATTCTTTAAACTAGTAAAAAAAATTTAGTTAGTTAGACATTATGTTGCAAGTCTGCGCTACATAAAAATAAGCAGATTAAACACTTATCATAGATAAAGGACACTTATGTAGATGTGAAATACTTCGGCCCAGTATTTTACAATGGGATATTTTTATAGAATTATATTTATTATTTAAAATAAAATTTACGGCTTCAAGTCACAGTAAAGGATTCGTAGCAGTAGAATTTCTAATTATGATTTTAAAGGGAATATAATGAAAAGAGTACCCTCACATAAATCTGCTTCAGCTGTCAAAGAAAATCAAGGACGAGCAGGGTAAATTAATAGAAATATAAACTATATATTATGTCAAATTTAAATTATTTTATGTTGATATCTTATTATAAATAAGTCTCAAAATCCAACAAATCGTCATTATGAATGTATCTAGTAAAACGTGTTTAGAGGTTACTAAAAACGTACAGTAGCCTAATTGGAAATAGTCCACTAATGTGACACATTCACTTTGCAAGGTTATGTAATTGAGTAGACATTCTTAAAATTTTACGTCTATATATTTTGGGGAGTAGTTCGCAAGAAGGTAGAATGCACACATTAATTTAATAGTGTGCACCAAAATATCTATTATGACACAATATAATTTATCTGAAGTGGCTGAAATATTTTAGCTCTGGGGTTCTAAATTATATTTAAAAACAATTATAATTGGAAATTTGCTATTGTTCTTGTGTTTATAGATGATAAACACATTAAACTTACTATGATATAACATAAAAAGTGTAAAGAATTATGCCCTCTTGGTGTACTATCCCCCATTTTTGTTCCAGCATATAATTTAATCACATCTGCATACTTATAAATAAGCTCATTTAGGGTTTTAACTGTTCTTCTTTCACTGAAAACAATGGTGCTCAAGTCCAAAATAATCATGTGGTGAGGGGACGCCTTTGTTTGGACACTAATCCCAAGGAAGTTTAGAAGGCTCATATGTGGATCTTCCCCTCTACAAACCCACTTCTGTTTTGTGAACAATCATTGGTCTTATAAACTAATTAATAATGTTTGCAGGCTCTTTTATTTTTCTATCCTTTAAACCTTTCCTCTCATTTACCATTCATGTCAATATCTATTCATCCATCAAAAAAATTATATGTGATTTTAAATTTTTCAGGAAATATCATTCAAAATTTTTATTTATCCATATGTGTAAGGCTAGGTTAAGTTGACCAGATAAGAACCCTATTAATAAATAAATTGTTTGTTTTTAAAATGACTGAATATAGAGAACACTTGAATGGATTGGTTTGTTTTTGCAATCATTTTTAATGGATAGTGTGGTTGTTCCGTTTAAGTTATGCAAATATTTTAGATGATGATCAGAATTTTGTATAGAGAGATTGAAGAATAGAAATTCATATCCAAATTTTGGGGATGTTAAGAAAACATAATAAATGTGATTGCTGTAGACAATTTTTGAAGTTTTATAAATATTATAAATTTAGCTTGGGAGATTATTTTAAGTGTGCCCCATGTTCTAGAGCACCGAACGGCTCTTTTGAGGCCTTTTTTTAAAAAGCATTATGGACGACTGACATCTTTACTGGACGAGAAGTTTTTTTATTATATTCTGCCAAAATAGTTATTTTTTATATCCGTAAATGGTTTATCCACATTTGTTTATAATTTAAATATAAAAATAAAATTTAATATTGTGGCTAGAAAAAAATAATTATATGCTCCAACTTAAATGTTGGGTAATATCATTTTTTTATTTTCCCTACCCCCTCGGTGGCGTAGTTAACTAACATGCGCTAGTTTGGTGTTGAACTAGACTGCTGAGGATCGGGAAATTGGGGTTTGAATCTTGGTTGGGTGAACTGTGGGTGGTTTTTACTAAATTGATTTCCACTGCCGCTCCACGCTAATGCGGATTCATTTCCTCTAAACTCAAGCTTCCACATTCCTAAACCATTAGCGTAATTAGTACATAAGTGTATAACCTGAACGGGTAGTAAGATGCGGTGCTAAATAATAATAATAATAATAAAAAATCCCTGAATATTTTATAATAACTTCATAACCTTCATAATGAATTTAAATATTTAGGAACAATTTTAACTTTATTTAAATATATTTTAACATTATTAGTGTGTAAATTAGTAAAAGAATACAGGTGTGATATGCATGCTATTACTTGATCAGTAATTTCCTAAACTCTTGCCTATTGTCAAGGAATGTAAACCTAAGAATATAGTTGTAAGACATGGTCTCTTAGTTGGTTTTTTTCCTAACATTGCATCTTAGTACCCCTTCATGTTATACACTTGTAGTAATTACGTTAATGGTTTGTCTCTTACCTTATATAACTAAAATAAATATATGGTGTTCGAAAACAAGTTTCTTTAGAAAATATTTTATCAATAAAGGGATGAAGATACTGATGATTGGAGGAGCTTACATAATGATGAGTTACATGCCTTGTAATCATCACAAGATATTGTTAGAGTAGTCAGATCTTGCAGATTACAGTGGGCAGGATATTCAGCGCAAAATGTAAGAAACTTGAACAGTGTTTAGGGTTCTGACTGGCAAACCCAATGGGAAGAGACCATTGGGAAAACCTAGACACAGATTGGAGAATAACATTAGAATGGACCAGTGGCGTATTCTTCAGGTATGCTGTGCCGCATATCCAAAATGATATGGACTAGTTTTTAAAAAAAATTCAATGTTGTCTGTGCTAACTGTGTAAATACTAATGTTTAAATTGTTAATAAATATACATGTAATGGATTATTAATTTTAAAACTAATATTGGTTCATACTCCAAGAATACTGTGTTTTAAGTAATTCTTCTTCCAAAAGGTTCTACTTTGCATAATAAGAAACCCAGACCCTGCTTCTTGAAAACCGCTAAGGAGGCTCTAATGACCTTCCCCAATGTCTGGGGGGTTGCAACACATTGCTTTCCGCTCACCCTTAAGTAATTGGCCAATGAGCTCGGGTTTTCACAATCCAGGTCATGCTGTTCCCGTGAAGCAAGCTAAGCATTGTGCCAACTATTGAAAAAAGATTCAAGATTACAATGTTTATTTATTAAGCTAATTTAGTATAGTTTAAGTAAAATTACATCAAATATATATAAGATTAATTGTAAAATAATAGTTTATGTAACAAGCTTTAAATTAAACACTAATTAAATATATTTAGTTATGTTTAGGTATTCTAGTCATATGTATTATCATGTATGTGGCAAACACATTTAACCATTCTTTCAAATTTAGGCGTTTCAGCACTGGCAGAGTGGGGTAGAGGAGAGGGGGGTGATGGGGCTATTTTAACCGTAGTTGATGGTAATTCTGGTTTTTCTTTAGTAGAAAGGATTCGTGGAGTTTTAATAGTGTTATTTTAATTTTTGTTTTACTTTAACGACTTATTAGTCATTGTGATTTTATATAATTAAACATCAAAAAATTTCAAAAGTCAGGAGTATAATTTCACCATTTCAAGATGATTTTAGAAGAAAAAGTTAAAATAAAATATATATTCATATACTTTACTTAATCAGGGGCGCACCCAGCCATTTACTTTGGGGGAGGCATTCAATCAAGGCTGTAGCAAGAATGGAATTTTGATGGAGACGGCGGGTTTGGGGTTGCACACTGCTGACACTAATGAATATTAAATGCTTTAAGAAATTATTTGGAGTAGTTTTATGGTAATTAAGATATTTAAATAATGCAAATAGTTTTAAATCTTTTTTTTTTTTTCGATTGTTAATTTTGTGTGTAGCGGTAAACCTTTTGAGTATTAGGTTTAAAGGCAGAAGCCTGCTCTTAAAATGTAGCATATTCATTCAACACATCTTCAATCTTAAATAATTTAGTTATACTTCATATTATTTAAATGTCTATTAAAATAATTTGTGGTGTTGTGGCAGGGGGGTGGGGAGGTAAATACCCTGGATGCACCACTGCTTACAGCAACATATATGTGTAAATATCTTGGCAATAAATCAATGACGTAGTGATATAGTATTAATAGTCCGAAATAATCTCCCCTATGTTAGTCAGAGTTTACGCATCTAAATAGCTTCTGGAGCATAAATTCTCAAGAAGCAGCATTGTGGAAAATAAGTTGGCTTTACGAAATAGTTTTAATTGCAACATGAGTTGGACAATCCATCTGATTCCCTCTCACCAATATCTGATGGACGCTTGATCGATGTATCACTTTATTTTACTCTTATTATGATTGTTTGCCTTGAGTATTGCTAACTGTGTGTTTTTAATTACACTAGGTTAATCGAATAGGTTCTGTCTCTCTTATACTTTCAGAAATGTGCCCATACCACTCTTAGCCCCGACATCAATATTTATATATACTTAAATTTCCGAGGTCCCGAGCTTGATTCTTGGTGCTTCCAGATTTTCTGACAAGTCTTTCCAGATTATCTGGAAAGCAGAAACACTTTTCTATAGGCAACCATCTTCAAATATTTCCTTTGACATATTCCCTTGACGTTATTGGACAACGGTGGTTGAGGGTCCTCGTCTCCCAAATCTTCCGTGCAACTTTTAGAGTACAGCATACCTATTAATTTTCTCAGAATACACCACTGGAATGGACCTGAAAGCTATAGGGTGTTATGAGGGAGACTGGATAGAGCTAGCTCACAATTAGAGATAGGGTGTGATGGGGGAGACTGGATAGAGCTAGCTCACAATTAGAGATAGGGTGTGATGGGGGAGACTGGATAGAGCTAGCTCAATATTGGGATAGGATGTAATGAGGAAGACTGGATAGAACTAGCTCAATATTGGGATAGGATGTAATGAGGAAGACTGGATAGAACTAGCTCAATATTGGGATAGTATGTAATGAGATGGACTAGATAGAACTAACCCAAGATAGGAGTATAGTGTAATGAGGGAGACTGGATATAATTTGATCAAGATAGGGGTAGGGTGTAATAAGTTGGACTGGATAGAACTAGCTCAAAATAGAGTTAGGGTGTGATATGGGAGACTGGATAGAACTAGCCCAAGATAGGGATAGGTGTCATACTTTTACCAGTGTGGCAATGAACTTACGAGTTCCTGGTACCTTAGAATAAGTGACTGCTACTTAGGTTTACATAAAATTACTCTTGGCTTTTGTGATATTTTCAGTTTCAAGTACGCAAGACTTAATAGTGCCGAGGATTCTAGCTATGTATTGTTACATAATTCTGTTGAAAATGGAAACAATGATGAGATTGACCTCCACACATTCCGCAAGAAGAAGGAACAGTATTTGGAGAAAGTATTACAACCTGGAGACACTTTACTATCACTCTCTCTGGAGTTTAACTGTCCGGTAATTAATTATTTTTTTCTGTGTGCTGTGATACTATTTTTTTTTTTAGCACCTGTCCAGGTTATACATATACATGTAGGCCTACGTTAAACTAATGAGTTATGGATGAAAAAGGTTGAATTTATTGGAAGTCTACCCTCACACGGAGTGAGAGTGGAAAACCATTTAGGAAAAATAAAAACCACCTCAATACACCTGACCAGGATTCGAACCCTGATCACCTGATTATCAGCAATCTAGTCTAACTGGAGAGTGACGCCTTAGACCATGTGGCCACCGAAGCAGGTTTGGAATACCCTTACATTTATCTACTGTAGTACACCATGTTCCTTTAGGCTACCTATTTTTACACACTTCTTGCTTGTTAAACTTTTTAGCAACTTATTGTAAATGGAAAATAAATACCTTGAGCACTGGATGATTCATGGTGGCAAAGCATTGGTACACTTAATCAAAAGTCCCTAAGTTTGATTCCCGTGTATACTCTAACTTGAATGTATTTAACTTTTTAATTTAATTGAAAAACATATTCATTTACTGCTTTACCTGTAACCTAGGTTTTTTGTGTCTCACCACACATTCAAATTATACACACATTTAGGCCTAATAACTATGACCCACCTCGGTGGCGTAGCTAGTTTCGTAGTTTCGTGTTGAGCTAGACTGCCGAGGGCAGGGAGATCGAGGTTCGAATCTCGCTCAGGTGAACTGGGAGCGGTTTTAACATGAAGTGGTTTTCCACTCTTCCTCCACGCAAATGCGGATTCCCTTCCTCTAAATTCAACCTTACCCATTCCTAGCCTATTAGCTTAATTAGTACTTAAGCATATAACCCGAACAGGTATTATTATTTATTTATTACTACTACTACTACTAATACTACTAATAACCATGCAAATGTGTTAGGGATGAGGAAGTTTGAATTTAGAGGAAGTGTAACCAAATTTGTGTGGATTAAGAATGGAAAAAAACATTTATGAAAAAACACCCCAAATTCACCTTAACCAAGATTCGAACCCCAATCTCATCAATAGTAGTATAGTCAATTGCGAGAGTGACGCTTTAGTACTGGGACCACCAAAGCGGGCTGTAACCAAAGTTAGTTTCTATCTTACCTGCTTTGGTGGTCAAATAGTCTAAAGCGTCACTCTCACTGGACTGGACTGCAAACAATGAGATCGGGGTTTCAATCTCAGTCGGGTGTACTGAAGGTGGTTTTTTTCTCTTCTAGACACAAGTATGGGGTACACCAGGGGTGCAGAATATGTTCAGCGATCCAATATTTCCTCAGAACATAACATTAAAAAAAAAGCCATTGCACTCAAACTAAAACATTGGAATTTTTTTATAGAGGCTGAAGGGAATAGGGATTATTACCTACTATATAGTTTGGAAAATTCAAATTCAAACATATTTTTAATCATAGCTACAGTCAACTCTCGATTCTACGACCCCGGGAATAGCGTCCCTCTCGAAGTAACAACCTTTTTTTGGGGAACCGTGAAAAATGTGGGAAAAAAGGTTGAAAAGTTTAAGGAAATCGGCTGTAAAATGTGTTTGTTGCATTTATTTAGGTTGCTGCGTTGCAATTATCTTTGTGAGCACTGTATTACTAGTAACTGGGGTGGGTCAGGTATAAAAAAAGACACCACCTCATCAATGCCAGCCAATAGCACTTGACTCTGTCTACCCCCTCCCACAAGCAAGACAATGTTTCCCCGCGCGCGACTGCCGCTACATCACGCACCAGGCTTGCTTTTGCCATTGTTATTTTGATTCTCGATTGGTTACTATTTTGGTTTGATTTTGTGAACAATTTTTGACGACCCATGCTATTGTTTAACATTGTTATTTTGATTTGGTTACATTTTTGGTTGGATTTTGTGAACGATTTTTGATGACCCACGCTACTTTTTTTATTTGATACAAACTTATAATTTTGACGAAATGAGTGAAAGGAGGACCTTCTTGACGCTCATAAAGAAGTATGAGATCATTCAGGAAGTGGATAAGAAGAAGGTTACAAAGACGGAGATTGCGCAGCGGCATGGCATCCCGAAGTCGACACTTTTCACTATTCTCAAAATGAGAGAAGAAATTGTGAATGCAGTGCAGAAGGAAGGCTACAATATAAAGGCCAACAATTTGAAGGGTGCAACACGCAAATCTGGAGCAGGCTATGCTGGAGTGGTTCGGCCAGCATAGAGCACAAAACGTGCCTATAAACGGACCGATGATGCGGAGGAAGGCTGATGAATTTGCCCTGAGGTTGGGTATAAAAAACTTTAAGTGTTCAAGTGGGTGGGTAGATCGTTTCAAAGTGCGTCACAGAATAGCCAGCCACAAGGTCGTCAGTGAAAGCGCATCGGTGGACCCAACACCAGTAAGGGATTGGATGCCCTTGCTCCGAAACATATTTAGGCGCTATCAGCCTCAAGATGTACACAATGCTGACGAGCTGGGGATGTTCTACAACCTCATGCCAGATCACACTCTTGCTGTGAAAGGGGATACGTGCAAAGGTGCGAAGAGGAGCAAGGAGCGCCTCACTGCCCTTCTGTGCTGCAACATGGACGGCTGCGATAAGATGAAGCCCCTCGTGACCAGAAAGTTCAAGAAACCCCGCGGTTTCAAGGGCAACATCCTGCCTTGTGACTATGATTCTAATACGAAGGCATGTATGACCTCGGGGGTGTTCACGAGGTGGTTTCAAGGCTTTGATTCGAAGATGGACGCCGCAAATAGAAAAGTCGTGCTCTTTGTCGACAATTGCCCCACACATCCTGCTCTCGACAAACTCAGGAACATCGAGCTGGTGTTTCTGCCAAAGAACACCACTAGCATGCTTCAGCCCTTGGACCAGGGAATAATCCAGCAAGTGAAGGTTAAGTTCCACGAGATGCTTGTGCGGAGTATTGTGTGGAATCCCAGTTGGAGGGGCGTGAGACCAGCGGTGATCACCATCTGCTTCCGACACGCCCACTTTGTTTTACCAGTTGACGAAGAGGCTATCGTTCATGTGCTTCCCACCACTGCCAGCGTCGAGGACCCAAACGACCCCCCACCAGTGGACGCCAATTCCCAGCCAGGCCGCTCCACAGAACCGCAGGTAGGCCCTTGCATGAAACTGCGGCCTGGCCCATCAAAAGCACCTTCGTTTGCCCCCCTGACTTTCACTCGGCCGTGCAATGAAAAAACGTGGCAGAGATTAGCCCCAGACTGCACGTATGAGGAGTAAATAGCAGCAGACGATGACATCACAGTTCGGGGCTCCCTCGACGACGCCGATAGAATCAGGGAGCAGCAGGAGTCCAGTGATGAAGAGGGGGAAGAAGAAATGGAAGAAGGGCCTGAAGACATCCCCACGACGAAAGATGTTCTGAAAGCTGGGCACGTCTACTCAAGAGCACTTAAGCGCCAGCGAGCTTATTTACTTTTTCACGTGTTGTCTAAAAAATGCAATTTTTTCTTATGAAGGTCAGGGGTGGAACAAAATCTGTTAAAATTCCAATAACGACCCCTTCGAAATGAAGGCCCTTTTCCAGGGAACCATGAAAGGTTGTATAATCGAGAATTGACTGTATTTTTATAGTACCTACCTTATAAAAAATGTAGTTTTCTCCCATCTCCTTGTGTGCATTACATATTGTTATTAATTGTTCATTGATATCAGTAGGCTTACCAGTACCAACATTTAATTTTACAGTGGAGTCGGAACCAATTTTGGGTGAAGCCGGAGTATTTTTTTTTACCTCCATTACTGTTTCCAGCCTGTGGCATGAATCTTTTTTTTTATCAAGCCATATATATACACTACAAGCTTGATAGGCCTGTCATAGCTTCACATTACTTATAATATTATATCTAGAACAGACACAACATCCAGTCCTCGACCGTTAATTCATCATTGTGAAAGGGTAAACCCACATTTCATTTATGATAAATTTTTCGGCCATGTCGGGAATCAAACCCTGGACCCATAGCTTAGTAGATAAATGCGCTACTGACTTAGCTAAAGTGTCGGATGCTCAACTCTCTTTATAACAAATATAAAAATAAGTTTTGGATCAACTTTATGCATTCTACACTTTTCATTAAATCTTGTTTCACACAGTGATAGTCTACTTTTACTAGTGAGACCAATTAGCGGCTAGTAGCCCTCTCATACCAGGATAGTTAAACTAGTGACACACAGTATTTGCGGGTTGGTTGTTGTGTTAACATATCGACATGTGTTCGATTTCTACTAAAACTAGCGCTATTTTGCAGTGCTCAAACAGGAATAGTTGAGCGCTAATCTCTAGGGGCGAGTCGGTCACTTACCTTGTGGTGTTGACTGGTGCTAGTAAAACACTCGACAGCGAGTAATACTAGCCGCCATTTGAGGGTTTTTATAATGCTCGTTCATTGATTTTACTAGCTGCTAGTAAACTAGCTCTGTGTGACATAAGCTTTTGAATCATTTATGAATGCTATAATTGAAAATAAGGTGTTTAACTTCTTGCAAACTAGGTTCTATTCACTATCTGTTATGCATGAATATAAAATCAGCCTTACCTTGTATGGTTATATTATGAAGTAGCTTATAATATACTGATAAAACTGCAACCTATCAATAGCTTTTACTTTGCTTGTTTCCACTATGGTGGAGCTAATATGATAGGACTATAGTGGGTAAGACTAACTTTCATTGTTTTTAAAGTGTACATCTTATTTCAATTCATTATTTTTAAATTCGTATACTTATTTGGAAAAATAATTTATATATACCTTGATGTCAATTTCATGCAGACCTCACATGTGTTATTAAATATTCACACACACACACCTGACTTGTATTATACATTATTTACAGGTAGCGGAGTTGAAGAGAGTAAACAAAATCCACAAAGAGAACGAAGTGTACGCTTTAAGGGTTGTGAAGATACCATTAAGATATTACTCCCTACTTTCCGAGAGGTTAGCGACAGTTCATACAGCAGGTAATGGGTACAAAGAAAATACCGAGTCAAATGAGGCTTCCACTAACACATTCTCTAGTATTAATCAGTATGAGAGGAACACGGAGACATCGAAAAACATTTCAAAGGACAGCTCAAATTTAGTAATAGCCCAGGTTGTTGGGTCATCAAAATCATACAGCGGGGAAAATGTCAAGAGACATTCGACTGACGAAAGTGTGATTGCAAACTCACTTACACTTCTTGACAACGGACTTGAGGAATGTCCTTTTTTACCCAAAGAAGTCTTGAATCATGTCACAGTGACTAAAACGTCAACCTTTTTATCATGCAATGGAGCCGATTGGGGTCTGTCCTGGCTTCAACTTCTTATCTGTGCCCTTGCGATTGGATTTCTTGGGCCTCTTCTCTATGTCTTTTACATTGCCGAGGATTCCAAGAAGCATCCGACATGATATAATCCCCGTGGATGTCGCTTATCCTCGAAGAAACTCTCTTAGATGTGCTGGCGTTGAGGAGTCCTGAAACTGTTAGACAGGATGTTGTCCAAACAGTTTTATTTCTCTACATCACGTTTAACAGACCAAATATGATCCTATTAACTAAGTACAGATTGCCATATCTTTAAAAGATACAACAGTATAGCACTGACAGATTAGTTAATATGATATTTAGATGCGGCTGTAGTCGTAATCTCTCTTTACTATAAAACTGGATGTAGATCTGTCCGGAAAAGAAAATCCACTTCTAGATGAGCTGGAAAACAGAAATTTGGCAGGATAGTAGGAGGATTGCCCGATATGACAAAAACAAATTTAAAAACAGTACATTTCAAAATGGGGCTCTAAGAATTGGGGGATGATGAGAGTGGGGGTGTGATAATTAGGAAAAAAATACTTTTTAGATGAGTTAGAAAATTAAAATTTGTCAGCAAGATAAAAAAGAGGGACCATTCCAAATAATCATATAATCTTAAAAAACCTTAGGTTTTTAGACGAGACTTTGAAAAATAAATGGAGGGGAGGGGTTATAGACAAAAAAATAACTATTAAGTGTAGTAGAAAATATAAATTTGAACTGGTGAAATGGGGTGGTTTTGAAATTTCTAAAAGTAAGAGAATAAACTACTTATCAGTGTGGTAGAAGATTGAAATTTTTCAGGCTGGTGTAAGGACCACCCTAAACTGCAATGAAGATTTGAACATTCTTAAATTTCAAAATTAATGTCCAGAAAATGGAAAAATATTCCCCTAAAAATTTACTAAAATACAAAACACTCTTTGATATATTATTATTATTTTTAGCACCACGTCTTACTACTCGTTCAGATTATACGCACAAAATGGTAGGGTGATTGTGAGAGGAAATGGAGGACCTACAGTTTAACGTGGGATACGAACCACAGTGGAGGTCTGGCATTCCCCACATTCACAAGATGTCTTGTCAGAGGTGAAGGAAGGGTTTGGCAATCGTATAAATTTGTGCCGGGACCGAGGATTGAACCCCGGACCCCAAGCACATAAGTCTGACACCTTACTCCTAGACCGTCAGGTCAGCTTTGATACAGTAAATAATTGAAATTTCTTTTACTAAATGTAAAGGGAAAAACCCAATTAATCAGAAGAATTTGAACATTTAAATTGTGATTAAGAGAAAAGGTCAGGTCTGGAAATTTCCAAAATTGAATTTATCAACCCCTTATCTGTGTGATAGAAAATTGAAAATGGGAGGGTGGTGGTAAAATGGGGAATGACAAGAAAATTAAAAATTTATAGAAAACACCATCTTTTGGAATGATATAAAATAGAAATTTCACAGATAACTGAAAGATTTTAAAAATAGAGATCTTTGTTGAAGGAGAACTAAGAATTTTAAAAAAACTTATAGAAAAAACCTTTATAAGTGTGATAGAAAAAGAAACAAATCAACCCGTTAAAATGTTCAAAAATTAAAAAAATACTGAAAATTTGTCATTATAAAATTGTATCCCAGAAATAGGAGGTTCAAAATTTATCAAACTATTAGAAAAAAAACCTTTTTGGTATTTAAGTAAATATACCTTACCGGCTAACCGAATAATGTCTAATTAAATTTAATTTCAAAATTGAAATCTGGGAAATGTAAGAGCTCGAAATTGATAAAATATTTTCAGTGTGGTTGAAAATTAAATGATGGAATTGAAAAGGGTTGGGGGCAGGGGACGGGTCAGATAAGGACGGGGGAGGGGAAAGTAGTTCTAAATCTCTCCAAAGCGATTAGAAAATCTACCTTTTGGTGTGGAAGAAAACTTAAATTTTGTAAACTAGTAAAATGATCACCCAAGAAAACACAGCATTGGAAAAGTTTGCAATTTAACAATAGGGAGCCGAGAAATGGTTGGGAGGCTTGGACCTCTAAATTACTACACTAATAGAAAAAAATATTTTTCGGTATGATAGTGTGTTAATTTTACATAAGCATATGAAAAAAAACATAAAAAGTTAATATTATATTAAGGTAAGGGAGAAGGGAGGGAAAGTATTTTACAGTTTTTATAGAATATACATTTTTGGCCAAAATAAATAAAATATTTATCCAGCATCAACATAAAGTTTAGTTTTCTGCACATGCTAATATAAACAGATCTTGAATATTTGTCAATAATGTCCAGGAATGTTGTCAAAACTTTTCAAATAAAGAAATTTTTTTTTGCCAAAATTCCAGGACACCGTTGACAAATATTCAAGATCTGTTGATATTAGCATGTGCAGAATACTAAACTTTTTGTTGATGCTGGAGAAATATTTTATTTATTTTGGCAAAAAAATGTAATGTTAGAAAATCTGTAAAATTACTTGTGCTGCCTTCTGCCATAGCATAAGGAATCCATAGCATTGAAATTACAAAGCTAAATATCGAAGGATTATTGCCTATATTAATTTTATAGGAATAACATAATAATTAAAATAAACCACTTCTGGTGCCATAACTTGGTGAACCATGATTTTTATTTATTCATTGTGTGTCTATAGTAGTCTATTATTTCATTTACACTCTGGTAAATTGTTATGCTCTTTTTTACAGTATGTTTCTGTAACAATGTCTATTACATTGTTCCACTTTTGTTTTGATAGTTTTTAGGCAAATGTTGCATTGGTTTGTGCACTCGGTTCGAGAACTAGGAAATATTTTTTTAGAGATTTAATTTAGTTAAATTTTTTGATTGCAATAACTGCCGTTGGATTGCCAAAGTTAGTTAAAGATTGTACAAGAGAAATGGTTATCAGTAAATTGTGCTGTGATTTTTTACCCAATAGCTAGAGCAAATTTTTATAGTAAGGACCTTGTATGACGACAGCCATGAAAGTTACTAGCTCTACTTTACATATTTATGCATCAAGTCATATGATCTGCAGCTCTCTTTTTTTAATAGATTTTAACAATTGCTGGTAAATAACACTAATAATATAATAAAATATGATCATTGTTTGACACAAAACAATAGGTGTGTTTTGAGATTGATCTGGTAATCGCTTTAAACGAACGACTAAAGTGTTTTCGCAGTTTTGGTATCCTACCACAGGTATATGGTTGAGATGGTGTTGGTGAGACAGTGTTTATGGCTGAGACGGTATTATACCTTGGTAACGGTAACACTTTCCTTGACCAAGTTAATTAAATTATCCTGGTATCATCTGATGAGCTGAGAAATATGCGCCAATTTCATAACATGTTAAATTTAAATGAGTATAACTTCATAGTCAATAGATTTTAACAGTTGTATATAAGTTAAAATGGTCAGCAATTACTAGTTAGAAAAATATGGCAGTAAGTAGTGCTTATTACTAATAAATAAAAACAAAAATAAGATTGTTATATCATAGCATTTAATACTACTTTTACACCTTGTTCTCCATATTATTTTATAAATTAAAAAAAACTTATATTGTGAATGTAAAAGCTATTTATTATTATTATTATTTGTGAAAAGCAGCTACATAAAAAAATTATCTATGGATAAAAGAAAAAGAGTATGATTTGATCTAGGCCTATTTACTCATACATACATACATCATATTTTCTGTAGGTTATTTTTGAGAACATAAGTTTTGCTTTGTATGTTGTGTGAATATTATGCCTAGTCGAAATAAATACCAATCAGTCTAATAATAAAGTTAATAAAGGCATTGTTTTGGTTGGTTTGCCATACATGAAGGTTTACATAAATTATAAACTCTTGGTCTAGTGGCTACAGATCCAGAAGTCCAGGGTTTGATCCTTGGCTCTTCCAAAAGTTTATGTGAAGCACTAGGTATGTAACTTGGTCAAACCCAGTCTCGTGAAGACGAAGAGCTAATTGAATAAAGAAGTAACAGCTCCAGTTAAGAAAACTGAAATTAATGGCCATAGGGCTCATTGCGCTGACCACATGATACCCTCTATCCGCTAATGTTGACGCTATCAATGCAAACAGCGGCAGCTGCTAGGCTTATATAGCATGCTTCCGGGCATCATGGCGCCTTAAAAAAAAATATACAAAAACTACTCCAACTGTCAGTCGTTTACGAGCTCCATCTTGGTCGGAACCACGATAACACTCAATAGCAAGATGTGAGCAATTCAATCACAAAGACTTGCCTAATATGTTTGTAATTTCTATTTGATTGTATAATTAGTTGACTTTGCCCCTTTTCCTTAAGTGTTTAACATATGTATGCCTTTAGTTTAGTTACATTTTCATCACTGCCCTAATCAGTGATGGGAACCTCAAATCCTTCAGGATATTTGACAAAATTTCAGGTTTGAGAATACTGTTCATTTGGAAAAGCAGGGATGGTATAACCGACACCTCGCAAAAGTTACCATATGTCATATGTCCATTTGCCAAACCATCCAATCTGCAAGATCGTATATTGATTTGTTGTTGCTTTAGACAGTTGAAACTTTCACAACAAATAATTGGTTTTTAATTACACTTTTCTTTTAACCATTTTTACATCAGCTTGTATATCAGTTACCACCACTCCGATGGTGAATTTTTCTATTCATCATGACAAGAGCTGATCCTTCCTAAATATGAAATTGGTTAAGTTTAAAAATGTTTTAAGACTTCTTTTTGTGGAAAGTGAATCATATCATAGTTGCAATGTAACTGATTGTATTGGTATACTGTATTTTTTTAAAAAATATTGTCTGGACTACAGTATTTTTGTCATTGTAGTTCATGGCTTAAACTAATGCAAAAATATATCTGCAACTGTTTGTATGCAAGTTGGACTTTTACATTGGAAGTTTATTGAAAGTAAAGTTTATTATAATTCGAAACTGGGATATTTTTATTTGATGTATAAAATATGTTAAGAACCTATCTCATGGCTGAAGCAATAAAGATTTCTTTATTTTTATCTTTGCAACAATGGAGTTGTTTTTTATATTTATTTAATTTGGTAAAACAAGTTAATTGGTTTAGCTTCCACTAATTTATAGTGAAGATTCCATGTTATCGCAATATGATGTGACACTTGGTTGGTTCAAGATTTGTTAGTTGGAGTAATAACCAACACATTATTATTCGTTGGATAACCGTGGTTTTAAGTACAATACTGGATAATATTTTATCTTATAGGAACCTCCATGTTGGCTGTATTGGTCTGGAGTATACACACTGGTTCCCAATCTGGTAGTTTGGAACAATTAGGAAATAACGTTAAAAATCATAAAAATTCAAGATTTTTTAATACTAGTCACTTTCCCAAACTATTAAAGAAAATTATTTCTTGCTGTATTGGCAACACTGATTACCAGTTGTAATACATTTTGTGACAAGCCATAAATGGACATGTGTTTATTTTCGAGCTTGCAAGCCTCAAATTTGCCCCCCCCCCCAAATTTCATCTTTACCCTCCTCCTAAGCCAGAGGTTCCCAAACTTCTTTGACCGAAGGGGCCCTTGCACCAGAAAAAATACATGCTGGAGCTTTCATAGTATATTTTAGACTAAATTATAAACTGAAAATATCGACAGTTAACTTTTACGAGCAGAAAAGTATCAAACAAACAGAAAATCTCACTTGTTCTGGCTGCACCTTTAGCCAATGTCCTTTATTTAGATTTGAATAAAATTAGCAATCCTAATTACTGATGCTATTTTACAGTTTGAAAAACAAATTAATATTATTATAGTATTTTCTCACAGAGCCTGAGATAATAGGCAGGCACAGCTTGAAAAACACTGGCCTAAGGTATCATTGCGGCAGGTGTAAACCCCATAGAATACTCAACACTGACTTTCTTAAAAATCAAACACCACTGTTGACTTGAAGTGGAAAGAGATTTGCTGTGTGCTCTGTCAAACATCAAGAGCAATATACAAGAATTGATGAAAACAAAACAGCCTCAACCATTACAACAATTTTATCATCTTTTTTATACCAACATCCTGCCATTGTTACATTAATTTTTGTATAAAATGAACCTAGAAAGATTTTTTTAAATATATATATCCCAAAAAATAGGGAGGGCGCCCCTTCCCTGTGGGAATTTGATTAACTACCAATGGGGGAGGCGTGAGATCTGAAAAAAAAAAAAAGGTTAGGAACCATTGTTCTAGAACAAAATTTCAAGAATTTTTGGGGATAGGACTATTCTAAATAGCTTTTAAAAGATTGTTTTCAAAAATTGTCCAAACGCGAATACTACAAATAACTTCCAAGAGAATTCACTATTTTAAACATTTGTGTCAAAACCTTTTTCTTTTAAAAAGTTTTGACAATTCCAGGACATCCTTGAAAGATATTCATGATGTTATTGGTACTTATATAGGATGAACTTAACCAGACCCCAGATCAGTATTTAAAACAAATGAATGTATGAGTGTTTAAAGAATGAATTAAAAGAATTTTTTTAATGGTGGCCGCATAGTCCAAGGTGTCACTTGTGTTATAATAGACGGCTGATGACAGGAATATTGAGGGTAAATTTTGGAAAAATCGTTTTCCACTCTACTGCAACACAAATGTGGGTACACTTCCACTAAATTCAAGTCATTAGTGTAATTAGTACCTATGCGTGTACCCTGAACGGGTAATAAGATGTGAAAAAATTTTTTTTTTAAAAATCTTAAAGCTTGTGTTAATATTTTCATTTTCTATATACAATGTGTATCTAAAACATTGCATCAAACTTTGGCAGGCTATTCCTTGGGGGGGAAAATAGAATAATTTACATCAGCAACCTAGGGTCCATCTTAAATATTAAGGGTGGTATACACCCCTAAAGATAGATGTGTGAAATAGTATGAAAACTGATTAAGGTATTACAACGAATCTTTGTATACTACTTATTGAAACCTTGATCATTATTAATAAACTAAATGTGCGTTTACCGTTACCCACCCCCATCATATAAAAAAGCGGGAGTTATAACAATTTTTTCTGCAATACAATATGACAGAGTAAGTATTACTAATTTTGACTTATGATTACAAAACAAAAAAGGTGTCTTGGAGAAACTGTCTAGCTTTCCCTGTTTTCTAGATAATCACACAAGTTTGAGCTCAGAGACAAGTGTATATGTCTGCCAGGTAGGCAACCAGAATCACAGTATTTTAACCATTTTTAGCGGCACATGTGACTATGTATCACGCACATTTGGTAAACAAGGCTGGTTTGTGTGTAATGATGGAGACACTTAGATACTTTTCCTTCTTCATAAGCTTCGATGTGTTACTATTTATCACATAAGTAAGTTATGCTTACAAAGTTCACACTTGGGTGGGATTTTAATAATTACACTCACTGGAGTATTGAAAGCTAAATAAAGAAATACTAATTGTAGTGCTTGTATGTTTTAGTTCCTAGCTTCAAAATCAGATCCTTAGCTAGTGTTCAAAATGGTAGCCCCTAACATCTTTGCAATAATCGAGGTGGTGTATCAATGACTGGAGTAATCTTTCGAAAACATGTGTTTCTTGAACCTTATCACATGCAGCACCTATCCTGGCTAACAGGGCTGTCTCGTACACCAAAGTTTAAAAAAGCCCCACATAAAGAAGTCTAACGGATTAAGGTGAGGAGAACTTGGTGGCCTGGTAACAGCTATACTGGCTGCCTATCTGTCAGGAATTAACACTTTGTCTATGAAATCAAACATGCATTATCTTGGAAACTGGGAAAGCTAAACAGTTTCTCCAAGACATCATTTTTTGTTAATTTTTACTCCATGTTTTGTAATCTTAAGTCAAAACTAGTACTACTTACTGTGTCAAATTTTATTGCAGAAAAAGTGTTACAACCCCCCCTTTTTACATGATGAGGGTGGGTAACGGTAACAGCACATTTAGTTTATTAATGATCAAAGTTTCAATAAGTAGTATATAAAAAATTGATGTGATATCCTAAGCAATTTTCATATTTAAAAGTCGTTTTTTGCTCTCTCTTTAGGGGTGAATACCGCCCTTAATATTTAAGATGGACCCTAGGTTGCTGATGTAAATTATTCTCTGTTCCCCCAAGGAATAGCCTGCCAAAGTTTGATGCAATGTTATAGATACATGTATATATGTATTTTTTTACTTGACTCAACTCAATAATTGATACATTATTTGTGGATATGGGAAACAAGTGAATAAAATCAACATTAAAATGTGAATACATTTATTAATTTTCCAAATTACATGTAAAACTTGTGCGTAAATTCCTCGCACATTAAACAAGTTTTTTTTACCCAATATAATCCTGTATAGTTCAAGTAACTCTTTGTTTAAACATAAACAGTGTATTTGTTTTCGGAAACTCAACATACATACATCTGTCTTTACTTTTTGATAATGATGGCCATCTAGAATGTATAGTAAAATTATAATTTGTACCTGTTAGTTTAATTCTTGAATAATGCTCTGTCATTTATTTATTTATTTACAAGGTAAATTTTTTCCATTAGGGTAAGATTATTTTATTAAAAAAGAAGACAATACAAAAAAGTTATCAAGATCTTTAATTTCAGAATAAAATTTCAAATTGAAAAAAACAAAACATTTTAATTTTTAAAACTCTGAAATAGCGTCTAGTATGTGAATTTATTAACGAAAACTTTACCTCTCACCAAATAAAAACACACTAATATACCTTTTGTTAACAATGAAACTGGCTGAGCTAACATAACTTGTCGACGTGTATAGACAAAACACCACAGAAGCCTTGCAATTTTCCTTGCAGTTTAGTTCACTTTGGTTACACAATGTGAGGGATTCACTTCTCAATAAATTGTTCTTTGCTGGCTGGATACATACACTTTCATCACTTTACTAAAACCATCCAAACGTTGGCCTTACTTTACTTACAGAACACTGTCACTAATAAAAGAAAACTACCTTCAGCAATAAAAAAAAAATTTAGTTAACTATATCTATATATGAAATAAAAAGTTTTATTTATTGCCATTTGTATGCTTAAAACGGCAATAAACAGCAGTTTATGGTGTTTCGTGTGCAGCCTGTCAAAAAATGTCAACATATTAACCTAACAAATTGTATTGTCATCCAGGCAAGTCTATAGGGGTTTGTTTGTTTCTTCAGTTATCAGTAGTACTCGTCAGCACTCCAACGAAAACTGAAAGCAAAAAGAGCCAATGAGCATACATTTTATAAAATAAAATACAATAGATGCTTTTAACTAACTGTTTATACACCCTTTGGCTGGGTCAGTTTAGTAAAATGCCTCGATCTTCCTCCTTAAATTATGCTCATTCTTTTCCTCTCACTCACACACTTGTTATCTGTTCCTGCTGCCATTTTCTTAGTCTCCTTTGTGGTATTTTTCCTACACCATCTCCATCATTCTCTTTGATATCTCTTCTTTTACATCCTCATTACATACCTATACAATATCAATCTTGCTTCCTCCACTATCTTATGTACTCCCTGTACCCCTACTCTTTTCCCAGATAACTTAATTCTTAAAAATCCTGTTTATCCTGATGACATCTAACAAGATCCACACAAACTCCATTCCCAAGTCTCTTTTTAATTAAATGCCCATGTTTCTGCAGCATATGTTACAATGGGTACAAAGTACACTCTGTACAACACTTCCTTGAACTTCAAGGGCACTTTATCTCCATGGCAGGTCTCGTACGCACCAATAGAACAACTCTCCCTGCTGTCCTCTTCTCATTAGATCCTTTCTCAGCTCTGCCATTTATTCCTATCAAGGCCTAACCTATACTTCATTCACGGGAGGAGTTTACCTCTGAAAGGTCTTTTTTCTTACCAATATCCTACTATATAATAGATTTCTGGTAGGGAAAAAAGTCCTTTCCCAGGTAAACTCCTACCGTGAACGAACAATAACTATCTTTTCTGTGTCACTTACATTACATTATTTTACAGTGTTTCCACACTGTTTTCATATATATATTAAAGGGATACCTATTTTACCTTTTTTGAGTTACATTTTGTTGAAGAAAAGAGGGACATTTTTGTTTACTTTTATAAGAGTCTAAAATAAGCAACATCTCAACTATGTCTTTTAAAAAACTACGGTTTGGTTTATATTCACCAGAGTTCGGATTCTGATGACATGTCATCTTTTTATTGGTTAATCATACACAATGCTCTTAAGTCTATAAACTCTGTTTATGATTGGCAAAAACTGGAAGGACAGAAAGCTGGTTGTGAACCTGTACCTGGAACAAGTGAAGGTGAAACTAAATGACGGAGAGACCAACAGTTTAGGGATAGGAAGAAGAGTGAGGCCGGGATTCTGTCACCCAGTCTGTTCAACCTTAATGGAGATTTGCTGACCAGGGAAGCTTTGGAGCGATGTGACAATTTCAGCCTAGGAGGACGCGTCATAAACACAATAAAATACGCAGATAACATTGCTCGCCAAAATTAAAGAAGGTTCGCAGGAAGTGATTGACCAGCTAGTGAAGATCGAGAGAAAATACGACTGGGAGATCAACATTTAAGAGTCAAAAGTGATAGTAATTTCGAAAAATTAAGAGCCCCTGACAAAGGATACCTACTGTACTAAGAAAATTAGTTCGAGGATCCTCATAGCCGAAGAAGCTTTCAACAAGAAGAGGTTAAGTGCTGACCAACAAGTTAAGTTTGGAACTGAGGAAGAAATTGATGAAATGTTACATATGGAGCAGAAACTTCGAATCTTGGAAAAAAGAAAACTTGGAAGGTTATGAAATGTGGTGCTGGAGAAGACTTTAAAGGATCAGGTGAACAGACATGGCGACAAATATAGACATCCTAAGAAGAGTGGGTGGAAAGCGAACCATTTTGAACATAGTTCTTTGGTTCAAAGAAAATTGGATTGAACACATCCTTAGGAGGAACTGTCTTCTGATAGATGTCATAGAAGGAAAGAGGAGCTTAGTAAGACGAATTCAATTAATGGATGTCTTGAAACAGAAGAAAATTCTGGGTGTTGAAAGAGGAGGCAGAGGACAGGGCACATTGGTGGGATAAGTTCATTGACAAAAATAATTGACCGGTCATAAGACAAAACATCTAATAATAACAAAGCTGATGATGATCCCTTGGTTGAAATGTCATTTTTCATATAATCGACTATGATTGGCCTCTTGGCCAGTTTTCCTGGTGGCTTATCTAGAGGCTCCAGGTTCAAATCCTTGCGGTACCATAGATACTTTTCCCTAAAGGGGAATTATTCCTTTAGTTACCGTGATCTGGTTTTATTAGGTTTAAGACTTCTACCGACGACACCACATACTCATTATCATCTAAATATGTAACCACACCTACATGGTGTCACAACTTCCTCAGAACGTCAGACATATCAATTACTCTGCCACTTTACGGCTGATCATAGGCTTAGACTCAAACATTATCCCTATAATAGGATTCTGTTGGAAAAAAAACATTTGGAAAATACCATTTTTTCCCCTTTAATAACAAAATGTTTCACTGTATTATTGGTATAATTTTATGGTATTAATATGATCTAAAGAGACAGTAATAGCTCAAATCTTTTTTATGCATAAATAACGTATTGGCCTGAATAGAGTAAAGTTTCACACCTAATACGAGATTAATATTTTGAAGGTGTTCTACATAAAAAATAAAAGGTCTTGAGTATACTTACTAAGAGGTAAAAACTTAACAAACTTAACACAGTTTTATTGGGCCCTCTAAATGTTTTGTCTTGATGCGCAGGCACTTATATAAACTTTTAACTATTTTTTCCAAAATCAAATATTAGCCTTGTTTATTGTGCAGGGAAAGAGGAAAATAGTGGGAAGAATCCCATGCACAAAGGTGACATCTTCTTCCTTTCTTCGGTTTTCTATAGCAGAAATAGTAATACACACATTTTATCACAAATAGAATATTTCGGCATTGTTGCCTTTATCAAACAGAATAGATAGAATAGAGAGTACACTAGAAAAAAACACTGGATTACTCCATTTTTAATTTAAAAAAAAAAAAACTGTTAGAAACACTATGCCAACTGTTTTTGGGAAAAAAGATTTATTATTATTTTCATTATCATCATTAAGCCCCCCTTTTAATACAATCTATAGGCCTACATAAATACTAATTATAGCCAAGATATTAATGTTTACTCCCAAAAACAGTTGGCACAGTGTGCTTCTAACAATTTTTCTTTAAATTCAAAACGGAGTGATCCAGTGTTTTTGTAAAGTGTACTCTCTATCTATTCTATCTATTCTGTTTGATAAAGGCAACATTGCCGAAATATTATATTTGCGTTAAAATGTGTGTATGACTTTCTGCTATAGAAAACTGAAGAAAGGAAGAAGATGTCACCTTTGTGCATTGGAGTCTTCCCAAAGTTTTCCTCTTTCCCTAGATGGGCTTTCTTCATCAAATTTACACTTATTAGTTTTTTTGTCCTTTTTATTTATTATAAAATTATTTAGCCATTGGGTCACCCCATTTTTAAATATTTTATTATTTTAGTAACTTTTATAAAGGTCAAAAATGCCCCTTCCTATTTGAATCAGTCTGTGGCATATGGACTATATTTGAATCTAACACGTGCACAGCTTTAGAGTTTCATTTGAACCATGCAGCAATCCTGAGATAATATAAGCTTTGCTCTCACCTCTGAGTTTACTGAGAAGGGGCAGCGATCAAGAGTTACTAGTACCTCCTGCCACCCCTTCCCCCAAAACTGTTGCCTTGGAAGTCATTTTTGTCTTCATCCTCTCGAGTAAGAGCACTGAAAATTGAGCATATAATACCATTAAGGACCAAACTCAAATAACATCCACTCACAAAGAATGTGACCACTACTATAATTTCTTAAAATATTACATTTATTAGATTAATATTAGGAGTGCATGAAGCTTCAGAAACTCTTGATTTGGCTTCTGGAAAATATCAGCTTCGATATAATTCGGACCTTGCCAATAAAAATATTTAAGCTAGAATATTGCAATTATGAATGGTTATGTATACTTTGTTTAGAGTGAAAGCTTAAAGCCTTGCCTCCACGAGTTTCACTATGACCTATTCATAATAGCTTCACCATAGAGGAAATAAGCAACATATGTTTGATTGTGTTCAGGATAGAAGAAGTGTTTGTCACATATGATAAAATTTGTTGTAATAGTAACTGGATTTTTCAGCTTGTAATTAGGGCTGTGCCAAATCCGATACTCGATACCCATGGTATTGACTAGTATACGCTAAAAATCTCAATACCACTCTTCAGTACTTAATAAGTAATAATATTTCTTATGGTAGGCCTACTAATCATAAATGTTATTTTAGTCTAGTGATTCTTGTTATATATAATTTGTTTAAATAGCCTGACTAGTTTCCATATTTTGATATTTTGACACATGAAAACAAATTAAATAATTTTCTTTTGACCTAGTTTCTATGCTTACAAAATGAGGATTAATTTAATTTCACGTTTAATCTATCGAATAGGGGATCGAGTATCGTGGAGATGAATTGATAGTATTGAGCAAAGTAGGTATCGGCCCACCACTACTTAAAATCGTCATAAAATATTTCTGGTCGGGTCAGTTTAGTAAAATGCCTTCATTTCACAAGAAATATTATAAACAGTTATTGTTTATAATATTTATTTCTAAGATTGAGACATTCTACTAAACTGATCCAGCCACAGGGTGGAAATATTTAATAGCGATGATTCTAAGCTGATTAATCCAGTTATTACATTTATGGTGGAATAAAACTTTTCTAAATTACTTTAATTTCTAAGTTATATAAATAAGAGCAGGATGGTATTTTTTCAAGCATAAGACAGTAAAAAATTCAAACTTAAATTTGAATTAAAATGGTGGTACTCACACTCTCCTGTTAATAACATTGTTTAATAAGTACAGTAATTTTAAAATTAAAGATGGCCTTCAATAATCAGGTGGGTAATGTAGAAAATGAAGCACAAATAAAAGTAGATAACATTAACACATATATAACCACAAACACATATTTTGATACCACACAGCATCTCACTCAAAAGGAGTAGAATTATAATATGTTTATTTAGTAGTGCTTAGGGCACTTTAATAAAAAAAAAATCATTTCATAATTCCAGCTTGTGGCCTGGGTTAGTTTTTTATTCAACCCATATATTTTCCACTACCTGCTTGCTAGACCTGTCGTAGCTTCATATGCCTAATAATCTAACTTAAACCTAGAAAAGGCACAACATCCAGTCCCTGACCATTGATTTATCCCTGTGAAAGGGTAAGCCCACATTTCACTAATGATACATTTTTCAGATAGGCCAGAAATCTAACCCAGGACCTTTAGCCCAGTCGGAAGTGTGTCAGCCTAATGAACTAGTGTGTCAAACTTTATTTAATACAAGAATTTAAAGAAGAGAAGCTCGATTTCTAAAATATTTTATTATCTGAGATTCAAAAGAATTTAAAAAAATGATCTCCATGAAGGTCTTCATTTTGACTCTTTGAGGAAAATCTCATTTTACTATTTTGTTGCACATATTTGTAACAAAGTGCAAGAAAGGTGGATAGAAAACATATAAAAGGGAAATAACACAATGCATGGCTTTTCTAACGAAAAAAGGAACTAAGTCCACACTTTACATTTAATATTATGGCCTTTTTTGTGTTTGTTGCTTTGTATTTCTTGTACCTTCTTCCAAACATAGCATAGTCACAATTAGAAATGGGGGGAAAACAACTGATTTTTCATAAGTTTAAAAATAAAAGGATGAGATCAAAAGTTAATAGGACTCGTATTACGATCTCAATCTCGAGCTTCAACTAGATGTACTTAATAATCAATTTTTAAAACCCAATAATAAGCAGTGTCTATTTCATTGAGATAATAGCATCTTCACTTATACATCATTCGGTTACAATAAGTTACAATTTTCACATTAATAACATAATAGAGCTCTAAAAGCACTTTCGACCGGTAAATTTATTCAACATATTTGTCCATTTTGAATTATACTTGATTGAAGATCTTTACTTGCATTGCCATGACAAAGCAATGATAATAAAAATATCTAAAAAAATTACTAAATAATTGAATAATTCTTTTTAATACTTTAACTGGGTCCTTTTCTGAAATAATAAATTATGTTAGATTAAAAATTTAATATAAAAATGTATATTTAAAGGTTTGCAAACTGAAGCTATTTAAAACTAATTAATTAATACGTTTACAGTAGCCCCATGGCTTCTTTGGTGCTGACTGACAGCTCACAACTGACTTTGACAGTCAACATTTAGGTATATACCTAAATTTTTACTGCTAGAAGTGACAGCTGCTTAACACATATTTTTGCTGATCATCTGGTTCGGCGTAGGGATTCGTAGTTTGGTCTGGTAACTTTTCAAAACTATCAGTCAGCACCAAAGAAGCCATGGGGCTACTGTAGCTACAAAAAACTCTAGTTTAGTTACTATTTAGTTAAAGAATTATGTTGGTTAACCTGTTTAAAATCAATGTTCATCTTATTTATTGCAATACATATTATACCAAACTTACAATTATTTAAAAAAATCAGCATTAACTTTTATAAGCATTAAAGATTAAAATGAAGTAAATTTCTCAATAAAATAATGTCTAACAAGAGCTCTTACAATGCACATGTGCAACTGCGCATAGAGAAATAGGAATGGTTATTGAAACAAATTTTGGGGCAATATTAGCTTATTAAAACGTAAATTGTATTAACCTTTAATCAAGACAGTGTGGAAACATTCTACAATAATGTAAAGTGATAGTTAGGTTAGGCCTAGATATAAACAAACACTTCTCTATTTTCTTTCTACACTTTTACACTTCCCACTTCTTCAAAGTTACACTATGTTTTGAATTTTTGTAAATGTTTATTTTTCATATGAAAAGACATTAATGAAAAGGTAATATTCCAGAAAGTTCAAACTAATGTACAACTGTGGACGTTTAAAAGACATGGAAAGTGTAAAAGTTTAAGACGACATGGAGAGAGAAGTCTGTGTTATTATTATCTAGGCCTAACCTAACTATCCTTCCAGGTTGACATCCTTCACAACATTGTACAGTGTTCCTATTTCTACACTGTCACGTTAAACATTTCCAAGCCATCATGCAATTATTCATTTTATTATTAGTAGCACCACATCTTATTACTCATTCGGATCATACACATTTACGCTAATATGTAATGGTAGTGTGATTGTGAGATGAAATGGAGGACCTACAGTTTAACGTGGAATCCGAACCACAGAGGAATCCTGGCATTCAATGTCCTTAAAGAAATGAGTGTTGAAACCATTTTAATTATTTGTTTTTTATTTGAGTGTAATTCTTGATTTTTAAATTGTGTTTTATAAGTGTTATTACTAATTTAAAAACCATATTTCCATTATTCAACCTTTTTTTTCAAAAGTATTTACTATTTATAAAAATGAGTGTCATTCATATTTTAAGAACGTGTGTTTTAATATATTTTTAAAACTTTAAAATTATGAATAGGCCTATAGTCAAACTCGGGAGCTTTTAGAAATATTCAACTCAAGACTCGAATAAAAAAAACAAGTTCACAGACCTCTAAAAGATAATCACAAAATATGTATAAAAACATCAACTTACCTATTTAAAAAGTGTCATTTATCACATACCAATTTTTATTGTGAGATTTTCCTGAACAAAACCATTTTATTTGCGGTTTATTTTATTTTCAATACTTTCATTCACTAAACTTGTACATTTTTATAAATACAAGGATTGAAATTTGGATTCTAAAGAAAGTGTTTGACTCGATTTTTGAAATATGAACTAAATCTAGAAAAAATGTATAGGCCTAGTAAAATATAGCTCATTTGAGATCATTTCTGACAAAATTCTTTCGACCTATTGTAATTTTTCCTCCACCCATCTTGTATATATTGAGGCTATTTAAATATTTATATTAATGAGGAAGGTAAAATATAGAAGAAAAGTAACATCATCCGCAAGAAGGGAGTGACAAACCAAACCAGATTAAATTGATGCCTCAGTTTGCATGTTAACTGATGTGGTACATTTGTCCGTCGAAAAATAAATTGGATGAAGTTGTTTTTGAAGGATATCAGTACAGGTTATAAGACAGTAGGAATAATGTACACCAGTGTAAAGTAAGTGATACTAAGAGGCCAACCACAACTTGTAAAGTGTGAGAAGAAATTAAGAAAGAAGTGTGTTTGTTCCCTTTTAGGCCTAGCCTAACTATACTTTCAAGTTGGTGACCTCCACTATCAGACTATGAATCCAGACTACCCCTGGGTTTTAATCCGAAATAAATAAAATCTTTTTATTATTTACTTATTTATTGTATTAATCATAATCTTTGTTAGATATTTTTAGTTATTAATTTTTAATCACTTTATATCTTTGTGTTGTATATATTTTATTTGTTTTTCGTAAAAGGAATATTTTCAAAAATTTAAGCAATGTATAGTTGTGGAAGTGTGTTATTCTACGTAGGCCCAACCTAACTATCCTTTGAGGTTTACTTCCTTTACTATCACTTACTTTACATTATTGTTAAATACTTGCTCAATGTACGAAAAATTATACAAGAGAAACTTTTTTTTTTCGACAATGAGAAGTTTAGGTTTTACAGGTGGTTAGAATTTACTTAGTAAAATAACGCTTGCGTAACATACTTTGCGGACTTGAATAAATTTTCGGCTGGCAGTTAGCAAAAGAAAGAGGATTTCCACAATGGATTCTAGAGCTTGAACCCCAAATAAATTACCTAATGATTTTCAAAATTTATAAGAAAATACATTTGCTATATTAACAATTAAGACATGCATAAGGTGGTGAATAGTCGAAAGTTATTTGCACCAGGAAAATGTCAAAACCAATAGTAAAAATCACACACAATAAAACATCGTTAAACTCAAAAATAACTAAAATAGTTAAAGGAAAGGTAAAAGAAAAAAAAACACTACAAAAATGTATTTACCTAACAAAAAAATTGATTTCAGTTAAATTATGACAAAGTGCAGTTATTAAAAAAATTAATCTCTCATGCTCGTTAATATTGCATACGAGACAATTTTGTTAGTTTACCTTTCCTTTAACTGGCTGCATTATTACACCTCCACTGCCTTAGTAGTTGTCATGATCAGCACCACCCTGACAACTGAAAATAACAAAACTCATCAAACTTTCCGTTTCTTTTGTTCATGGGCAACATAATTTCATAGATGAGCCTTTAGGAAAATATGTAGGTAATGTTTAGTAGCATTTTACCATATTAATAGTAAAGACAGGTCTGAACAGCTAATATTCCATATTAGAGCTCTAAAACAAATAAATCTGATATTTCCTCAAATATTGAATATCCGAGGATCCCATACTTCATTTTTTAAATTTTAAATTAAATTTTAGATTCAGGTTATACGCTTAAGTACTAATTACACTAATGGGTTAGAGATTGGGAAGGTTGAATTTAGAAAGTGAACTCGCATTTGCATGGAGGGAGAGTGTAAAACCATTCCCAGTTCACCCTATCGAGATTCAAAACCCGATCTCCCCATCCTCGGCAGTCTGGGTCAACACGAAACTAGCGTGTTAGCCAACTATGCCACCAAGTCGGGTCATCCCTCATTAATAGGGTTGTATTAAAGATGGAAAGTCCTTGATTTACACAGTTGCCCGGTGTGGTAGAGAGACTAAACTCAGATTTGTATAGGAAGCCTACTTCTGACCACCAACATTTCTTATTTATGTCTTATTTGAGTTAATTATAAAGTTAATCTAGAAATTTATCAAAAGCTTCAAATAATATTTTATTATGGATTAGTACAGTATAATTTTTTTATATTAATAAATAAACACATTAAGAATATAAATACAATTTTAATATATTTTATTTTCTACTATTGTGGCAACATGAGTTTCCAGTTGTTAAAGGGCTTTCTTTCCATGAAAATGAGACTATAACAACGCCATCCATCAAGCAACACTTTAAATATAATAGATGGCCCCAAAAGAGGTAAAGCACAGACTAAAGTATCATCACCATTTTGTTTGAAAAAGTTCCAGCCCAAGGTTTTATTTTTATAAGCAAAACCTATTTAGATTTAGTTTTCTTTTGAAACTAATAAATACGTCTAAGTAACCAAGCAAGCCGAGTATTTATCATATTATTAGTTATCTGTAGATCACATGACTTGATGTACGACTTCATTAAAGTAGATCTAGTAACTTTTTTATATGTCAGATATTATAATAACAGCTGATGATTTTAAGAAAATTAAGCCTGCATTAAGACTCAAAATTTTGAATCCAAATCTAAGTCTAATCACATTTCTGGATCTATCTGAAAGTCAATGCCAAGTTGTTTGTATATTCAAATTTACAAAATAAACAAAGTAGACTGAATCTAATCTTCAATTAAGTAGACACATAAACTAAACTTCAATCGATTTTGTTTCACAACTACCGAGTAAACACGAAAACACAACCGAGCACCATCATAAACATAGCCACACTAAACTCCATTCACGGTAGGAATTACTCTCTGAAAGGTCTTTTTTCCTACCAATATCCTACTATATAATAGATTTATGGTAGGGAAAAAGGCCTTTCAGAAATCAATTCCTATCGTGAACAGACCTTACATATAATTGAAGGTAATATTCATCCCTGAAGATTTTTAAGGTAGGTAAACTTACTTTTAGGGTCAAATAATGAAAAAGTAAATTNTTATGCACAATATACACCTTTACAACATATATTTGCATTTAGACACAGCTATTGCGTTATTCTCATTATTTGGAATGACACCTCATTTTTTTTCTTTTGTATCATTACAGCAGAGATAAAGAAGTTGTAATCTGAAAAACCAATATTTTTAGAAAAGTCAAGTCACCTACCTAGACATTAAAAAATTTGATTCCTTTCTGAGCAAATTGTCATAAGCTAACAAATTTAATATCAAATTATTTGTTTAATTTTTAATCGAAATAAATGTAAAAACTAAGTTTGGACTTACTAAACTGATTAAAAATAACAAATTAAATTGCTTTTCATTCCCGGTAAAATTGTTATTTCCAGCTCAGGAATTTCTCTAAGGGAAAATGTTACTACCCCAAAGACCCAATGGAATTTAATTCAAAATTCAATTCTAAATCAAATTTTTTGAATGATTTAATATAACTAAGGTAAATAAGTCATGTGATCATATTTATATTTTATCTTATCAAATCAACTCACATTACTTGATTTTACAAAAAATTATAATTTGTAATACGAGCGGTGTATTCATTGTTTAGTATAACAAATAAGCTATACATACCTATAGAGAAAGTATGGAACTTTTAATTCACTATACAGAACAATATATTTAATAACTGAAACACCTCCACAATTTAGGAAAGAAAACATTATTTTAGAGGTGGATGAGTCAACATTATCTATTTTGAGTAGAGTTCAAATAAGAGTTTAACTAAAATCATATAAGTTTTAATTGATTTCAACTAATAAGATTTTTTTTTTCTGTTGGTGGTAATTAAAAATTAAGGTAATTCTTACAATTAATGGGATCTTAAGAATTGAATATATACAGTAGTTACTATTTAGTTATAAAATTATGTTGGTTAACCAGTCTAAACTAAGTGTTAATCAACATTGCAATAAATAACTTACCACATTTAAATTTACTATTTCATAATATCTACTAAAAACATTATTTTAATCATCTTATTTTTCATTTTAAAGTATCAATATCAACTTTTATAAGCATAAAAAATGTAATTGAAATACATTTTGTAATAAGATAATTTCTAGAGAGCCCATAAAAGGCACATAGAGGAATGAAATTGGAAAAGTAGAGATCATGTGTTATTATTACATTAAGGACTAAGAAATGAAATATGAAACATTTCAAATTTGTGCTTGAAATTCTTTCGTTTTCTTATAGGGTAAATAAAAGTTATGGAGGCATCTTATTAATACATCCATTTTATTGATTTTTTTTGTATTGGTTAGTGTAATTTTAATGGTTTTAGAGACACGAGTGTTGAACACATTTTTTTTTATTATATTCTATTTTTATTTGAAAGTTGTTATTTTTAAATTGTTTTTTTTTTAAAATCTCTTATTTAGAAACCAATATTATTTTCCAAACTGTTTTTCAAAAGTATTTACTATTTATAAAAATTAGTGTAATCCATATTTAAAGAATGTGTCTTGTTTACATTTTAAAATAAATATATACTCCTAAAATTCTAAAATTATGAATCTACTCAAACTTGGGAGCTTTTAGAACTACTCAACTCGAATAAAAAAAAACAAGTTTACAGACCCCTAGAAAATATTTAAAAGTGAATTTAGAAAGATTTTCTTAAGGCTTTGTACCACTGACAAACACAATAAAAACAAATAAAACCCTTATTGAGTAAATTACTTTTATTAATAAAATTATAACCCTTTTTGTGATTGATTATTTTCTCAAGTGCACAATTATACCAAATGCTTATAATTGGGATTTCAAGGCATTTATAGCTATTTTATTTGAGAATTTTTTTGTAAATTCTTACAAATCTTGAATCTCTCGAATACCATGGGATCTCTAACTTAAATGCACATCTCTAAATGATATATTTAGCTGTGGTTAATGTGTTCAGATAAAACTCCCAGTCGTGTCGATGGCAGAGCAAGAAGAAGCAGAAGCATTGTCTTCGAAGATGAAGCGGTTAGTCATGTTTGTGGGACGATTAGTGATTTCTTGTTACTCACATAAAGAACAACAAAATCACTAGTCTTCCATACAACCAACGACCAAAGTTTAAAGAGGTTAGTCCGTGGTCCCACGAGGCCTCCGTCCACATGCTCTGGCACCGCTAGGAAGGTTAGTAAGCCACCAGCACCACACACTTTACCCAAGTCATCTCATGTCACCTTTATATGATTTGATGAACTTCTTATAATTAATATCGAAACAATTTACAAATGCATAGCAACCAGCAACCAAAGAAAAAAAAATTACTATTTTCTATGGGTATATGTAATCCACCATTTTAATTTCAAGCAAAACCGAAACAATCGAAGAGCTTGTTCTTTGCATTTTTAATTTCAAGAAAGGTAAGAGGACTGATGTGCCCTTAAAATTTCATAATTATATGTTTTGCTGTGTTTTTTTTATTGTTAACGTTGAGGCCTACAATTTTCTGGAAAGTGTGAAGGCCTTGCCCTTTCATCTTCTTTTCAATATTTAAGTTAATAAAGCCGCTTGACACCCTTTTTTCCATAATTTCAATTCAATAAATAATTGTTCTAAGGAGACATCTTTTTCACAGCGATGTGAAACATGTAAAAATTAACAATTCAAAGATAGTATGTATATGCTATAGTTTGTTGATTCTCCTGCGAATAAAAAAAAACTGGTTTTGGGATCAAGCTCTTCAATCATTGGACATTTTCTCAAAGCCAGCTTATAATTTAAATTTGTTTGTTTTTTCTAAGCTGATTAACCAAATTATTTATTATAACATGCACTTTATTTCACCCTGAAGTGTGACAGACTTACCTTGTTTGTTTACATTACAGATTATAAAATAGGTTCAGAGTGGAGCTTCTGAGCTGTTATGTAGATTTAAAATTAATATGCATATACAAAAATTTAAACTAATTGAATTGAATTTTGATTTATCCTCTTAAGAGTGATTTGTTTCAAATTATAAAACAATAAACATTTTCTAAATTATTCCAATGTGTACAATTTTAGGAATAAGCATAATTTAATATTTCTTCAAGCATAAAACAATCAAACAAAACATGTTTAAACTTTGCACACTCCTAGTTAACAATTAGTCAAGCTACTTAAAATATCTACTTTTCTCCTTTGAATAAGTTTATTTTCTACACAAACATATATCAAATAAAAATGGATGGAGAGAAGCATAACTTAATGTCTGTTCACGGTAGGAATTGTTTTCTGAAAGACCTTTTTCTCTACCAGAAATATCTTATATAGTAGGATATTGGTAGGAAAAAGAACCTTTCAGAGATTAATTCCTACCGTGAATGGAGTTTACATACTTAATATGCAGTGAAGCAAACAAACACTCAATGATTTATGTGGGTATTTAGTTCTTTGTAAAAATCGTGAAGGTGGTTCTACTTATGTATGCGTTAATGAAATCACAGGCGAGTTAGAAATATATGAAAACATTGTAGGAACACCGACTAACAAACTTTCAGAGTATAGCTGCTGCTAATTTTGTGTGTTTGTGATTCTAATAATTGAAGGGAATAGTTTCAGATAATTAAAAATGATGTGAAATTGTGTTAGGAAGAATAGTGACAAGACGGAAGTGTGAAGAGTATAGAAATGAAGAAAGAAGGGTATTTGTTTGTAAAAAAAAAAAAACCATTCCCACTTTGGTGACCACATGGTCTAAGGCGTTACTCTCGCAATAGACTATACTACTGATGAAGGAGAGATAGGAGTTCAATCCCGGTAGGGTGTACTGAGGGTGTGTTTTTCCTTAATAGTTTCCCACTTTATCTCCTGCAAATATGGGTAAGCTTAATCTAAATTTAACAAACTTTTATCACCCCGAACCCATAGACACATTTTACTTAAACTGACCTAGCCAAGGGATAGAAACAATAAGAGCAATATTTGATTCAATTTGACCAAAAAAAGTTATAAAAACAGCATAGACAGTGACTTTTCTCATAACGTCCCCACCTTAAAATACAGCCTATGCATTGGACACACATTCAGTTCACAATAGGTTTTTACCTGGATGACAGTTTGAAAAACATATGTTTAGGTTTTGGGCTGCCAACACTTGTAAAAGATCACAGTTTTGTTATAAATGTAAAGATCTTTAATTTGCTGTTATATATTACATTTAAAATAACATAAACTTAAGTTTTCTCATACTATTTCATTTTTTTAAATATTTTCTTTTCGTCCAACTCCAAACAATATTTTAAACATAATTAAAAATACTTATTTTTCGTTTTGGAACGTTACTGATTTTGTGTAATATAGTGCATACATCAATACCTTCTAATACAGGCATCGTATTTACTTGGAAAAGAGAAAATTGTTGTCATTTTTTTACACACAATATATTATTTTATGATTATATCTTATTTTGAAATATTTAACTGAATAAAGGATTTTCATCAACTGCATGTCTGCATCATTGTAAAATACTTGTTTACCGTTATGTTCAATCATATGGTTTAAATCCGTCAGTCGTCATTTTGAGGCTATGTACGTTAGAAGTTTTTGTGAAAGTGGTGTTAATATTTTTTTAAGGGGAATAAAATTATAAATAAACTTTGTGTCCGACCTCAAATAAATATATAAATAATATTGGCTAAATTACTGTGATTAACTATCACATTAATATAGTACCATCTGTTTTTATTACAATCATCCAAAGTGATAGATGTCAGCTGTTGGCGTAGTGATATATTAGGGATTACTTCAAGTAACATTTCGAGCTGTCATCCTGGTAAACTTAGGTCGTGAATGCCTTATATTCAGTGCACATGTTTTTAGTTATATTTAATCATATAAGTTTTAATTACAGTTAAATGTGGTCCTGAAGTGTGGGGGTCAAATTACCCATCTGCCCCCCCCCCTCCCCCTCGCCACAAACCGGTGCCCCACTGTGGTAAACCGGTTCAAGAAGTAGAAACAAGATGTAGAGACAGCACATAATGTTGTATCCATCGTGGCCAGCTTATAAAACAAAATGTTTTCCACGATAAGTGTACTACACCCTGAGAGTTACCTCACCTTTGTTGTAGCAGGTACTGGGCCATCTGAATTTGGTTGGAGGACCCAGTGATGGTAATGATGCGATCATTGGAGCCTTGTAGAGGCTCATCAATGGTTATACCTGCGCCAGAGTCTGAGCGGATTTTACGGATCCTAGCTCCGCCCTTTCCTATGATGGCCCCAGCAAGCTGAAAAATTATCAGGGTCAAATCTCTACCACATACAGTTACTAAATAGTATTTCTTCATGACTAATAATTTAATTATATACAGTAGAGGCAGTTTCACTGATAAATCATTCGATAACTTAACAAATTGTTAAAATTAACATCAATTTTCACATTAATAACACAAAAGAGCTCTAAAACTACTTTCGAAAGATGTACTAATCCAATATTTTCGTAGATTTTAAATTATTCTCAAATGAAGTTTCATTGCCACGCATAGGCAATTATTTTTACTATTTTTACATGGTCTCTTGCTTAAATTATAATGCCAGTTTGATTAAAAATTTGACATTGTTAATGTTTTCTTTCTTTCAAATTTAAGACATTTAAAACTTGTATTATAATTCAATTTTATTAACTTTCTTTACAAAAGTAGTTACTATTTATTAAAATGAGTTCATTCTTATTTTGAGAACATGAGTTGTTTTCATATATTTTTAAAAACTCACATTTTAAAGAAGTGGTATTCAGATTTTATCATTTTTATTGTTGATATTTTAAATATACTGGAACTTGACATCAGACTCGGGAGCTTTTTGAAATACTTGACATGAACGAAGTTTGCAGACCCCTAGCATTTTGCATAAAACAGTATATAATAAAAACTGTACTTCATTAATTTTAAACCTTTTTTCTGTTTACACGAATAAAATATTAGTTTTGTAGTTTATAATTTGGCGTGGTTATTAATCCTTATTTAATATCCCCCATTTAATTTTCATTTGTTTTATTCCAGCTCATCCCCTTGTTTCTGTATTAACCTACATCTCCGTCATCCAACCTCCTCCACCAGTCCTGCTTAGGTTGAATAATCAGGACTCTACTGTGTACAATTCATGCGAAGATAAATTCTGATGTCAACAAAAAATAATATATTTTGTTTTCTTCCCCTAAAGACTTTGATCTTTAGATAAGCATAATGGATCATATCCAAATTAAAAGTAGTGTTTGTGACAACAACAAAAGCTTGGATTCAACTTTGTGCCGCGTTTAAAAAGTGTCTTTCTCACACCTCTAGAGATTAAAGAGCGGTATTAAAAATGGTACATTCATTGACAGCCAAATGGTTATAAGGAAAATAGATCCTGATCATTTGTGCACAGGTTATCAAGTTTGTGACCTATCCATGGATCCATCCAAGAATTTATATTAATATTGTATTCAGACTACTCGGGAACTGCAGAATTCTGAAGGGTCACTGCTGACCTTAGAGTCTGGTGAACACATACAATTATTTTTCCAAATAAGCTTGTTTGTTAAAACAAAAACCGCACGGTGTCTGGCCCGAAATTAAGCTATACTGACCAAGCGGCCGTCTGTTGGCCAAATTAGCGCCAACTTCTGCAGATAAGGGGTGTAATCTAGGTTTAAAAATTAAATTATCTGTGCAACCCCCCCCCTTTAAATAACTCAACTATTTGAGAGAGTTTACTGCAAGTCGGAGTTTTAAACGCACGCCTATTGTAACATATTATCTTCATAAGCAGAGTCCACCATACCAATTAAATTGGTCTGTACTTACATCTTTAGGAATAGTGACTTGAGTGGAATCCTTGGCTCCTCCCCCTGAAGGAGCGCCGACAGCCCCTAGCATGGGACCCGGACCTCCCACACCTCCCAACATAGGGGAGTTGCTCATCATCCCATTCGGGGCATTTCCTGAAATAACACAACATGACCACCAACATACATAACACACAATCAGATAAGAAAATAATAATAAAGGCACAAGTTATGATGTATTGATGTAATTAATGAAAGAGTTACTTGAACACTATTACCAAATTTAGTAGGATGAGTGAACCACTTTTATCCAAAATACCTCCCCCCCAAAAACACACACCAAGAGAAGGGAAAATTATTTAATATTTTTTTCAGAAATAATTTTACATTTCAAAGATCAAGTAGGACTATACAAACCCTTGTAGATATTTCATTTGATGTTTTAAATGTAATCTTACAGAAGTGATAAAAGAGTTTCACTTATATATTTTGAACACAATCTATGAACTTATGTTGCAAAGGGCAGTTATGACAGGTCAATAAATATAACACCTCGATTCAGGTGGGCGAATAAAACCACAACGTTTGTTAATAAATAATTAGTCCATCTTTTTTTTTATTTTAGTAACTCTCTAACGTAAATTATTAGAAGTAAGTTGAGAAACCCAACACGTGTTTATCTATTTTTTAAGGGAAAAAGTTCTACAAGTGTGTAAGAAATTTAATCTGGAAAAGAAAAGTACCCCCGAAGTGTTACAGAGTTTTATTTTGGGTATACTTAGTGCTCATATTTACGTATAAAGCAGACCTTGGAAATTCAATGCAAGAGAGACTAGGAAAGTGGAAGCCATGGCAATACATTTTTTGAGAAGCATGAGCTAGCTGTTCCATGAGATGGTAAAGAAAGTAAGGGTGAGATGGTGTGGTCAAGTAAAGAGGATATAAGAGAGAAGGATCCCAAGGAAGAGATGGGAGGAGCAGATAACAGTATATGCACGAGTAAGATGGAGACATTTTCAAAACTGACCCGGCCACATGCTGGAAATGGTTCATGATACTGATGATAGTTATTAAAGAGGAACCAGAAATAATACATCAATTTTTTTTTAAACATTGCACCTTACTAGTTGTTCAGGTTATACACCTATGTACTAATTACCCTAATGGGTTAGGGATTAGGAAGGATTAACTCCGAGGAAGTGTATCCACATTTGCTTGGAGGTAGAATGGAAAACCATTGAGGAAAAATCACTATCAGTATAATGAATGGGGATCGAACCTGGATCTCCCCATCATCTGCAGTCTAGTCTAACATGAGAGCATCGCGTTAGACCACGCGGCCACTGAAGCGGGTCACAATAAATATACCAAGGAGAATACTCTTGTCATAGTTTATATTAATAGGGTTGCACAAATAGGAATTTTTCACTTTGAGGAGTTTAAACGAAAACATAAGTTTTACTAGAGTTTGAGTAATATATATAAAGTTTTACTACAAATAGCTAAAGTCTAATTTTTTTAATAATCCATTAATTATAGATAAAAACAAAAAGATTTTTAAATTGGATAATTTTTTGTGTAAAAAGTTATGACCACACAAATTTAATATAGCCTCAAGAGTTATAATTTTTTTTAAAAGACAAAAGGAAACTAAAAGCAGTATTTTAAAAGTGAACCCAACCAATAGAGCTAAAAATTGTCATATTTCAGAAATATTTTTTCACACTTTAAAATATTAATTTAGTTTTTCAACATTTACTTTTTAACCACAACCAAGTAACCTGCAAAGCCCGGACATCGACCGGGTACCAGGTTGAAAAATACTGGTTTAAAACTAAGAGCATATTTATATTTTTACCGTGAATACTCCGTGTCTACATACGTTATCTGCAATTTTAATGTTCTTTATTTATGAAAGGGAAAAATTATTTAAGCAAATCTCTTCTAATTTATAATGTTATAAATGGAACAAGTTACAGGAAAGAAGGCCATACACAAATGATAGGGCTAAAAGGGTTGGCAATAAAATAAATACAAGTGAAACATTTTTAATCAGAATTAAAATGGAAATAAATAAGAAAATTTCTGCAAAAACTTTTCTCCAAATGTAGGATATTTTTATTATTATTATTATTATTTAGCACCGCGTCTTACTACCCGTTCGGGTTAAACGCTTTAAGTACTAATTACGCTAATGGATTAGGAATTGGGATGGTTGTATTAGAGGAAGTGAACCCACATTTGCGTGGAGGGAGAGTGGAAAACCTAGAAGGATATTGAATCACTATAAGAAAGATTTATGCCGATTGAAAAAACTATCGTGAACATTTCTATTTCCAAACAAATTTTAAAGTACTTTTGAGGAATTAAAACATGATTTTAAATCACATTATTCATACTTTAAAATGTGGTTAACCCAATTAGAATCAAGTTAAAAGATAAAAAATGCACTTGCCCCCAGAGTAGACAAATGCTACCCCCTAGAATTGTCAGGACCAATACCAAAACAACACAAGACTTCCCTGCTTTACATGTCATATGCTTAGTAATCTACGAATTACGACTTAGTTAAATGCAAGTGCCACCAGTTTAAATGCGGGAACAACTTTTTCACAAGACCCAAAACCAGTGTTTTTCAAACATTATGTCGCGGGAGTTTGAGGGATGATCAAAATGGCCAAGAAAAAAAAAAAAAAAATAGTTTTTTTTT
>CABFOW010002011.1:70836-118245 GCA_902141385.1 Timema californicum
AAAAAAAAAAAAAAAATAGTTTTTTTTTAAATTCACACAATTTTAAGATATTTACCTATTGAAATTTTAAACAAAATCTTAATACTTGTTAATTTTTAATGACAAGATCTCTTCTTAAAAAACTGTTGTCTCTTGACAATTCTCGATTGTCCATGACACACCTTCATGAATTTGAATGGGGAAAGGAGGAACCCAGAACATGCCTTTAAATAAGATCTTGACTTTGGGTAGATGCAACAAGATTACTCTCGTGTCATAATTTGATTTTTTATAAGGTGGCACACTCAATTTGACGAGAGAACAGTTCTGTCTTGATCTGAAGATGGGCCACACTTAGTCCCAGACAAATCTCGTGAGTCCATAGTGCAGCCTATACTCACGGCAATAAATAACGAATTTTTGAATAAATAAAACAAGGCACCAAGCAGCTTTATTTAATTAACACTGAAAGGAGGATAGAAGGGCAAAGCGTACACACTTAGCAGAAAAATATTGGCCAAGCCCACAGTTAAAATACAATAAAATACATTAAAGTAATTCCAGGCATAGATTTGATTCCTTCACTTCATACAAAGTATGTGCTTTCACTTTTTGTGAATGTGGGGAATCCCAGGCCCCCACCGTGTTTTGGAACACATGTTAAACTGTAGGTCCCATCTGCTTTCCCCCATCATCATTCTATCATCTGGGGATGATGGAATTTGCCTTAATGGTGTTCCCAGCTCAGAAATGAATTCTTTAATATGCCAGGGGTGCAGAGGTAAGATAAAGTTGAATAGCCAATTCTGGAGCATTTGCCCCAACCTGCAGTTCAGTATGTTTGAGGGTATTTTAGGCCCGTTCTTAAATAAAATACACTTCTGATAAAGATGGCGCCTGTTGTGCACTGAGAAATTATTGTAATGTACATTTAACCAAGATTTTAGTCTTTAGTTTAAGGCTTACGTTTTTCTGTTAAGTGTTGAGAATTAGTCCTATCCTCCTTTCGATTAAATAACAAATTTTGAAACTTTTTAGAACAGTTGTAGTTAATTTGTATCAACATTTATATTTGGTTTTGTTGAGCCAACATAGATGTTTATTTCCTCTCTGTGTCAAAAGGTGTGAGAATTCTATTTTTACTCCAAGGTTTCTTACAGTTTATTTTTTAATTCAAAATGTGTAAAATGTATTTTCTCTTCCCTATTTTATGTTTGATAAAGGCAACAATGCCAAAATTATACTCGAATTGTGTTTAAATGTGACTTTCTGCTATGGAAGACCGAAGAGAGGGAAAAGTCACCTTTGTGCATTGAATTTTTACATTTTCCTTGTTACCTGGGTGGGCTTTCTTGGTTAAATTTGCACTAAATTTAAATTAAGAAAAGAAAAAATGCCATTATAGAGTCATTTAGCCAAAGAGCTTCCCCGCAGATGTGTTAATTAATGCTTAATCTTGACCAGTTAAATATAGATAGAATCTCATGTTATTAATGGCTTTATTTTAGCACCATGTCTTAGCTGTTCAGGTTGTACACTCCTGTACTAATTAAGCTATTGAGTTTGAGATGAGGAAAGTTGAATTTAGAGAAAATGTACTTGCCTTTGTGTGGGAGAGTGGAAAACCATTTTGGGGGGAAAAAAACAACACCTCAGTACACCCAAACAGGATTCAAACACCAATCACAATGTCATCGACTCATATTTAAATAAATAATAAAATCACTTTCAGCTTTCAATATCATCACTTTTTGAAAAAAATAACTTTTCCCCTAAAACTAACCTCAACCTTCTGCATGTCTCTAGTGATAGGTTAAAGTTATTTTGGTTAGTTGATTTTTTTATATCTCACTCAGGTATCCATTCAATGAATTAAATATTACATGCCATTTTAAGATAGTATTAGAAATAATTATGTATTTTTAATTCCTGTTCTCGTCCTGAAGTAAGGGATTCTAAAATTCTTGTTCCTGATCTCGTCGATTGTTGAATCTTGTTCTCGTATCAAGCAAAAAAACACAATAAATATCCCACACCCCTAGTAGTATGTATAAAATGTTCTACACCCAGTGGTGACAACCTTATTTCGTAGGAGAGAAATCTAGAAAGAGTATTACAGGATCTAGGGACCATAACCCTACCATGGCAAATGTTTAAAAGTTGAACACTCCTAGAAACAATTTAAAGGCATATTTTCTTTTATTGACTATTATGATCCTAAGCAATCTTTTATGTTTATATTCAAGAGACGCTATTAGAGGGAAATAAGGCTCGAAAGAATTTAGTACTTGGAATATTTGATTTTATCATAAAAATTATACGTTTAATTGGTTTGATTAATTTATAAGATATTTTATAGCAAATACAGTAACTAAAATGTTTTTTTTTTTAAATATATATAAATTGTATAACTATATAAGATTTATATGAAAAACAAAATTTTTCTGATCATACTTTCATTTAAAAAATTAGGTTTTTATCATTAATTTATGGTTGGATCTATTAAAAAGTTCAACTTTAAATATTTTGAGTACAAATATTGCTACAATTACATACACTCATAAAAACCCAGATGCTTTCTTTCAAATTTGAATCAAAGTAAAAAATACCTAATCCTAACATACCCCTAATTCTGGTAGAAAAAAATCATAATTGTATACTAAAAAAGTTTCTGACCGTTTACAATAATAATGGTACCTCCAACCATACAATCTATTAAGGCTATTCGAGACCAGAAGCTCAAATCCTTAATATATATTTATTTTTTCTCAATCTTTCAAGGTAATTTATGTTCAAAGCTTTAATACTGCTTATTAGTGGTTCAAAACCATTTATGATGAATTTGACTACGCCAGTAATTTAGGTATAAACATTTTAATTAATGAATAATAAATAAAACCGACACCTTAGCTCAATCGATAGCGTGTTTCTACTGAGCTTAGGGTCCTGGGTTTGAATCCAGGCAAGGTAATTTTTTTTATCATTGGTGAAATGTGATAAATTAATGGATGTGTAAGGCATATGAAGCTATGTCAGGCAAGCCGGCAGTGGAAGATGTATGGCTTGAATAAAAATGATCCAGACAACAGGCTGTAAACAGCTGATGAATGAGAAAGAATGTCAACATTTAGTTACCATATCTGATGTTTATTCTTCTTTTATATTTATATTTCCTCATATGTTGATAACCTTTTTTAACGATTCAGATCTGGGTTTAACCAATCTATTATTATAAATTGTCAAGAGCTGCAGATCACATTAATATATTGATACAATTTAAGTAAATGTTGTAGTTAAAAGTATTCCTGCCCAAGGCCTTGGAGGATGGCGGCTTGCTTAGTGAGAGTAGGACATGAACAAACAGTTTTAGTTTAATTTCTGTGTCCATACTGGAAGCAGCTTTGTGAACCAAGCCCTTTTCGGAAATTCACTAAACCTTAAGCATAACATATATTTCATGTTAACTTTAGTGGGATTTATAAACTAGCGATGAAGTACTTGAGAATCTTGTTCTCACTTACAAAAACAATGGTCGATTTCTTTTTAGAATTTACTTACCATCTTTAAATAGATAACTAAAATAACAGGGAGTTGCTAATAAGACAAGTCTTAAAAAAGATTTCCTTGAACCTTGTTGCAGTTTTTTTTAAAGGACAGTGAAAGCGACCTTGGCCAGTTTCTTCCAAACAAGGATAATTGTCTAATGAGAGTAGACGCTTGCTTGGACAGCGGTGAGGGTTGCATTGGAGAATCACTCCCGATCAAACCATCTTCATGATTGAGCGTGTTTAACACTTACGATGAAACCAACAAACAAATCAGACAGTGATAAACACTCGAGCAATCAAAGAGTTGGAGATGAACTAGTGAATCCAAATCAACTGCCATTATTTATACTCATTTAAATAATAATATTTAGAATCAAAGTACAATATAAATTAACCCTAATTTTTCGTTTAAATCAAAATACAAAAATAGTTTATAGGGCAAGTGAAATTACCTGACACTCGAAAACAATAAATTTTAATATTTTAATCTAGCAGTGAGCTATAAAATGACCGATATGAATCCAGGGCGATCGGGTAATTACTAAGGATTCAAACCAAGGAAGCCAGGGTAGATTCAACCATTTTCTGTTTGAAACAGAACATAATCTATAAGCATTAAGTAACATATACCAGAGATTTAGAGCTACGTTTTGTAATAAGAATGCACTCCAATACTGCACTGTGACTGACTCTACTAGATAGACATACATTTAAGGACTTTTCAAGAACTTCTTAAGGACTAGAACTGCTATTCCTCAGTATTTTATATATATATATATAAATAATAAAGTGCACCAAATTTGAAATAGATGGAAAACAATAACTTTTCACTAAAAATAATGAAAAGTTAGGACTATAAAAATAATACTCTAACTTTGTTACCACTAACGTCCCTCTCCTTGGTTAGTGCAGTCGTTCTAAATTCAGTATATATTGTAGTATGGCTAGAACAGGAATTTAAGCGCTAAGGTGGATGGGAGATCAACTAATAGCTATGGGTGGGCATTTTAGTGCAAAATTGTAATTATAAGTACTTAAAAGTGTTAATAGGTAATCAAACATCTTTAAAGAATTATTACAAATGACGGTTTTAAAGCAACTTGCACATGAATTGAGATTTTTAAATATAGGAAATTAAATAAAACAAGTGTATTTCATTGACAGTAGCACTAATGCATTTGTCAGAAGTTAAGGGCCAGTTTCATAGTCAAACTTAGTACGCCTCAAGTGCGGCGTTATACTAAATACAGGACAACACCTACCTAAACTCGAATGGAATGGGCCAGTTTTGCATATAAAACTGGCCCATTCCATTCGAGTTTAGGTAGGTGTTGTTCTGTATTTAATATAACGCCGCACTTGAGGCGTACTAAGTTTGACTATGAAACTGGCCCTAACACTGTTTCCCCTTGCAACTATAGAGATCCCATCCCATAGGTGTGACTGTCTGAGCTAATAACGTGATAGCAAATAAAACAAAAGAAGCGGGAAGGGCTTAATCTAAAAGGATGCGCTAGTTCATCTTAAATCATGGTCTTTAAATCCATTCTTCACAACCATTTTAAAAATAAATATTGAAACCTGGAAATTCCAAGACTTTTCAAGGCCTAGAGCAATTTAAGGACTTTTCCAGGCCTTTGACAGACACATTAAATTCCAGGTCTTTCAAGGACCGTTCAAACCCTGTCTATAGTATCTAGCCTTCAAGAAAATTGTTTGCACTATTAACAAGACCTTACAGACAATGATTAACTAAAACAGAATTTTAATGACCCTGTCAATGATGTCAAGTGGTGTGACTTTTTTTGGAAATCTAGTTAAGAAAATTCATGTAGCTTAGTTTACTCACACCTTTATATAAGGGTTCTTCAATATTTTTAAATTCTTGACAGAAAGCAACATTCAAGCCCTTTTCCCGATTCTCAAATAAGTGAAATTCCATGTTTCCTTGATTAATGATAGTAAATCTTAACATAACCAACAGTGCATTTTTAATAGGAAGCCTCAAATTCCAACTTTTAAGGCATATTTGCAGGTTTTGAAGTTTCGCGCACCTTTATTATACGAGAGTGCAATCACTCATGAACAAATCCTTTTAACAACTTTGCTTTTCAATTTTCGCAGTTAAATTGTTTTTAAGAGATCTTATACCATTGTATGTAGTTCAGAACCAATTATAATTAATTGGACAAACTCGACAACCAGGCCCCAGAGCAATAATTATAAGATATAATATTAACATTTAACGATGATTTGTATTTTCTAAATAAAAAGGATAAATGTGAGAGGAGTCCAACCCACAAAGGTGACATCTTCTTCCTTTCTTTTGTCTTCTATTGTAGAAGTAGTTACACATTTTAACACAAATATAATAATATTTCGGCATTGTTGCCTTTATCAAACACAAAGAAGAGAGTACAATTAACACAAGCAATGGATTAATCCATTTGAAATTTAATTTAAAACACTGGATTACCCCATTTTGAATCTCATTTAAAATTTAAAATTGAATACTCCAGTGTTTGAGTTATCTGTACTATCTTTCTTCTTTGTGTTTGATAAAGGCAACAAAGCTGAAATATTTTGTGTTAAAATGTGTGTGTGACTACATCTATAAAAACAGAAGAAAGGTAGAAGATGTCATCTTTGTGCATTGGAGTCTTCCCACAGTTTTCCTCTTTCCCCAGGTGGGTTTTCTTCATCAAATTTACTCTTAGAAGTTTATTTTTCCTTTTTCTTTAGTTTTATCAATTTCCTTTACTATAAGATTAATTAGCCATTGGGCCATCTCATTTTTAAATAGGTTCAAATATTATAAGTTTATTATATTTTTATTACTTCTTATACTCATAATTTTATCCAATACAGATTTAAAGGTGAGTTGGAAATTCAGATTCACAAAAGAGTGGATTTGACCAAAGTTTAATTTTCAATTATTTATTTTAGAGAATTTTCTTATATTTGATGTTTGGATAGTAATTAACACAAATTTATCTCAAAATAATTATTAATAAGGATGTATTAAAATATTTTAGACTCATTTAGGGATATGCAATGGCCTTATAAATTTTTTCTAATTTGGTTTGAGATATTTAATCAAATAATATTGATATTATCAAAGCTTCGCAGAATCATGGTAATTCTCACATAGGTCTAAATTTTAGCGCATAAAGTCATAAAATATAACAAAATAACAAACAAATTTTATTAATGAACTCTTCGATTTGGCTCCAATAATATTTAATATACTGTATTTATCTGAATCCAAGATGAGTTTATTTCCCCAAATATGTAGCTTCAAAATCTAGGGGTCATCTTAAAATCGCAAAATAAGGAATGGTTTAGGCCTACATCAGAAGGTAACCCTTTACATCTTTATTTGATATTAATACAATAGTGCAGGACTGCCATTTAGTATACATTGTCACACATTTTAGAGGTATAACACAGATCAAAGGATATTTGGCTATTTAAATAACTACCTGTTTGTGGCCCGATACAATACTCAATACCCATAGTATCGACTGGTATTGCAATAATCAATACTGTAAGCTAAAATTATCAATACCACTCTTTAGTATTCAACAGCATTAACTCCACAATGGGTTAGGGATAGTAATAGGCCTAATAAAATTGAATTTTATTTATTTTTAATGTCTTTAAATTGCTTTTCCAATTAATTACTTCATTAAGATATTAAAAATTCAGTCATTCCCAAAAATAAAAATAGATTTAAAAACAAATACTGAATTATCAAATTGTTATGTACCGTATTGGCCAGAATATAGGCTACACCCTAAATTTTCAACCACTTTCAGAGAAAAAAAAAAACAATATTCCCACTTAATCGTGATCAGTGTGCATTAAATCATTTGAAACGAAAAATTATTTAAAGGTAGGTGCCTACATTTAAATTTAGATTATTTAAATATATAAAATCACTTTCAGAGAAAGAAGCCACACTATTTACACTTAAAATTATGTCACTTCAAAATAAAAAAGTAAGTTATTCATATTCAAAATTAAAAAATAGTGATATGTTTAAAATGTGATCAGTGAGAAAAAAAAAAAAAAAAAAAAAAAAAAAAAAAAAAGCTAATGAGACACTTTTAGAGAAATGAAAAATTAATTATTCATTACAAACACTAAATTATTGTTCGCACAATATAATAAATGTTGACCAACATACTGAAACCAAATCTTAAATATTTAAGCTCCCTCTACCAAAAGGATATATTGCCAAAAGAATGCGCTGAAGAAACTAATTTTATCTAAGCAGCCATTATGAATCAAATATTGTACACACAAATATGACATTTTTGTCTAGGTATAAATAACTTTAACCCGCCTTGGTAGCGTAGTTGGCTAACACGCTAGTCGTGTTGAGCTCGACTGCAGAGGACGGGGAGATCAAAGTTCGAAGAATCTCAGTCGAGTAAACGTTTCACCCCCCCCCTAAATGTTTTCCCACTCTCCCTCCACGCAAATGCGGGTTCACTTTCTCTAATCCAACCTTCCCAATTCATTAGTGTAATTAGTACTTAAAAACGTATAAACAGAATGGGTAGTCAGACGCGGTGCTAAATATTATTATTTAAATAACTTTGCCAACTGTCATGGTTCATCTATTTATAAGCAATTTTGCTAACTATCAAGGTTCATCTATTTTTAAATAATTTTGCCTACTATCAAGTTTCATCCATTTTGAAAATGTAGTGGCTATTAACTTTGATATATATAGATTTAACAACATGAGTATCCTAGAGGTACAAAATTGAATCTGTATTATCTAAGAGTGCGATTATAGGCCGCATTAGAGTTTTAAGAGAGCTGTTTCTTGGGAAAAATTGCTGCTTATTTTTGGGTCAATACGGTATTTAATTCTTAAAATTTCGCCCACATCTACCGCGTGTCAAGTAAAACGTGAGGAGAAAACTTGAATGGATTTTAAACAAACATTCAATAATATGTAGAGTTTACTAGACAATTTTAGCGATACTGAACTTTAGTTTTAATTTGTGAAACTCCACAAAATATCTAACTTTTGAATACTATCAAGTCAACTATTATCTTTGATAAGATGTTACTAGATCATCGATTTTTAAATAAGCATAAAGATTATTGTTTAGTTATCACTAATTTTTTATACTTGGTTGTCAAGGCGGCTGACTTTTATGGTAGCTCACAGTAGAATTGTTTATCTATTGGATTTTTTGTAACATGTGTTTATCTCTTTCTCTCTCTTTAAGTTATATTATTTTCTTTTCTGTGTATTAATGTGAAATTGATAGTGTCGAGTTTTAGAAGCTAGTGTGTTAATGGTTGAGTCCAGTGTTTGCATTTAGTGGGAGTAGAGTATGCATGAGAGACTGAATTTCACTAACCATTATCATTTGTCATAGTTAAAATTAATTTATAATAGTTTTAATGAAACTTTTCCTAAGTTAACCTTCTTATGCTAATGCAATATTTGCTACAAAAAATAAATTCCTTAGCAATTCTGCAACCCTAATTAGATTTTAAGTCAACATAGGTGTTTTTTGTTTTGTAAATAGAAAAATAATTTGTTATTATTACAAGATAAGTCTTTAAGAGAAAACCATAACCTCCTTGTCCAATGGTGGTAATGTAAAGTGTGAGCTGCATTCTTTTCAATGCTGATTTAAGTTGTCCGAAAGGTAACTTGGCCTAATCTGTTTATTTCACATGATTTTTCTAGTAACTTAACTCATTCTATCAACACTTTTAAAAATAACTAAAAGACACTCAAATTTTGATTGAATTTATTTTTAAACTATAATATGAGTCTAGATTGTCTAATTGGGCTGGATTTGTACCAGTATTTTGCGAGGGGTGGTTGGAGTTGATTAAAATTGAAAGCATGATTGAAATACATCTTAATTTACAGTTTAAGCCTATATTGTGTAATGTAGATCTATTTGTAAATCATTAAAATTTCTAACAAATTGCTAGGATTCGGATTCAATATTCGAAAATAAACTGAAGATTCGTATTCGAGAAATAGTGGATCTGACCCATCTTTAATTTCAACAAATCAATATCCTTATGGAAAAATGTGGGGTCTAAGAGTAGGCATCTCTCTCTTTGGGTTGAGTTTGAATGAAAATAAAATTCTGTATTTTTTAGTTAAGAGTACCGTATTTCTTAGATCTAAAGACATATTCAATTGTAAGCTGCCCCATAATTTTTCAGTACCACCAACAGAAAGAAGTTTGATTCCAAGAAAATAAATAAAAATAAAAAGACCAACTCTTTAATTATAAGAAATATTGTTATTGGAGAATTAAATTTACTAACATCATTAGTGTAACTTTTTATTAGTTAGGCCGCTGGCGCTGGGCAGTGACGATCGATTTTCTTTAAGAGAGAACAATTACTTCTTTGTTCAATGGCAGCAATGTAAAGTGTGAACTGTGTTCTTTTCATTATGAGAGCCATATTGTGTTCATTCCTTTTTTATGTTTCTATCCACCTTTCCTGTACAGTCTTCCAAATATTATCAGAATTGCATTATTCTCACTCATTTCTGAATCAGTATCAGTCTGATCCATCTTTATCTTCACTATCCTATAATATATATATTTATATATATATAGTCTTCTGAGCCATCAAGATCATTGGTCAAAAAAGAACTGCGATTCTTAGAGATGTTCAAAGGGGAAAAATTGCGTGTGTCAGAATCGAAAAAATACAGAATTATAGTATTATTTGTACAGGAGATATTTCAAATTTAATTTCTGAAACATATCCATGCATTGACCATAAGTATAAACATATTTTATGTAGAATCTTTTTTTTTTTCTGGAAAAAATGTTCACACAAATTCAAATGGAAGGAGTGAAGAGGTAAATAAACAAGGGTCCAAATCCACGAAACAAAAACAAGATTTACATAACACACAATAGACCAGAATGATGCAACAACTTGACATGTCTTTAATAAGCGGTGCGACAAAATTTTGTAAAAAAAGAGAAAAGCGAGTTACCATTTACCGGGACAATCAAGTTAATTTTTTTCTTGGATTTAGGCCCTTGTTCTGATTATTATTGTAATTATAAAGGGTGAAATAAGAACAAGCAAAGTCCAAATGCCATAAAAAAGGTGTTTTTATTTATTATTTTTTTGTCCAAGGTACATGAAAATCTTCACTAAATAGATATAATTGTTAAAAAAACTTATCCAAATCACTTATAATGAATTTATAATTCAATATAAAAGTCAAAAGAAATAAAAAAAGGGGAAATTGATGGGGGAAGCAGAACAAAGGCCAATTCCAGAAGTTGGGGGACCTGATTCTGCCAACCGCACAAACTTTGCACATAAAACAACCACCACTTTACCAAAATAAAAGAAACCAACGCTATACAAACACACAGAAGAAGTACTGCTAAAAGGGCAGCTAAAACGACAAAACTCGACTTCACCGAGATAATAAAAGCTCAATAAGAAACGTGTCGTTGTGGGGAAAAATAAAAAACCCTGTAGATTTGGGCCCTTGTTCTACTTACCACTCAGACTGGCCACCATATCGAGACATTGCTTTGAATGACGTGAGATAATGACATTAAAAAGTATAAATGGAATGGCATGAGAAGACAATAATTAGCCGACTTGTATTTATATTTCATATAGAAAAGACACTCTACTAAAACGATTCCCACACAACAGTCAAGGGCGATGAACCTGGCTGGTGCTCAATTATTTCTTGTGAAGTGAGGTGTTCTCTAGAGTTTAGTGCAGTTGTACAGTCTATGTCCAGGAGGAGAATACTGTACCTCGGCTGCCCCCGAAACCTCCTCGTCCTCCGCCAAAACCGCCACCACCCCCTACGCCACGAGGGCCCATTCCACCCTGGGGAGGTCCTCTGGAAAAGACAAAAATAACATAAAAATTCAAAATGTGTTGCTAATTTGATTTGTTTATACTTCTAGACCAAGAAAGTGCAACTGAGGAGAAGAACGGTGAGAGGGAAGAAAATGGATGGACTTTAGCAAACTGATCCGCCCTAAGGCTGGAAAGTTTAAAAATAAATAGATTTAAGGTTTTCAGTGTGTACTTTCTGAACCGATTGATTATATTAGCACACGACTTATGTTTTAACTTATATATAAAACAGACACAACATCCAGCTGTTAATTCATCACTGTGAAAGGGGTAACCAATCATTTTTCAACAACGTCAAGTATCAAACCCGAGACCTTTATCTCATTAAATACACGCGCCAAGACTGATCAGTGATGCAGGTTATTCCAGTTTTCTCAATTTACATATCTTAAATTTTAGCTTAAGGGAAAGATTCAAGGATCTGAGCGAATATTAGGTTTGAAATTTGAAAACATATCAAAATAGGGTTCCTTTAAAATGCTGTAATAGAATTTGTCTAGAGCTCTAATACTGTATATTGGTGGCTCAGCCCCAACATAAATTTAAGACAATCTTAGTAACAAGACTATCGAGCATGTTAAGTGTTAATTTCCTATACATATATATTAATTTTCTGTTTTATTTAGTTAATTTGAAATGATTTTTCAACACCAAGATTCATTTGTGTCATGTAAAAGGCTTGCAAGTGCATATCACTTATATAATATCCAAAGACATTTGACTCTCTCCAAAGCTGTTGATTACAACTTGTGAATATTAAAGACCCTTTTTTTTATCACAATTAACTTTGTTCTTTGAGTTTGTTGTCAAAAATAAAAAGCTTATTTGGTTCAGATTTTTTTTCCCTTTCAATTTTATAAACATTGTGTTGGGATTATTTGCGAAATTTCTGAATTACGAGGTTTTACCTTATAAATGGATTTGACCCATCCGTCCGAATTTACCATCGGTATTTCGATTCTCCAGTTTTACAATTTATATCTTATTTCATCCATCTATCTATATCTATATATCTATCTCTATATATATATAATGATAGGGGGTAGAGGGGGAGACTATAAGATCAGTAATACACAAAGGTCATGCTTAGTAAATTTACAAATGGTTGACATTGCAGTGAAACGGGGAGGATTGTTTGGATACTAGCTGTTTCCGCTAATACCTAATAGGAAGTTGCGATTAGTATGGCAAGCGTTCTCCTGATGAGTTCCTATAGAACAAAAACTAGGTCGGGGGATTGGGCGGTAACAATGTTCTTCAAGAGGCAGCAACTACCCCTTTGTCCAGTGGTAGCAATGTAAACTGTGAATTGTGTTATATTTCAATATAGCTTCAGGGTGAAGCCATGATAATTATGGACAAAGATTAAAATTTTATTCAAATGTGACATGTTTTTATTGTGAAATTGTAGCTGATTAATTGCTCTTTCATACTATAAATATCATATTGATTTTATTAAGCTTATTTTAATTTTATAAGTGACGAAAGTTGAAAAAAAAAATAAGGTAGAAAACTATATTACGGAAGGATATGGGTGTTTACTAAATCTTATTTTTTTGCTAGGCCAAAAATTGTGTTTTCCAACTTAGTTTTGTCTTTATAAAAATATGAAAAATACTTCCTTTAGCATATATTCAACAAGTCTCCCCCAAAATTAAAATATCTTTTAACATTGTTTTATATTTGGAGGAAGGTATAAGAAAGGTGGATAGAAACATATAAAAGGGGGACGAACACAATATGGCCTTTACAATGAAAAGAAAAACACAGTTCACACTTTACACTGCTGCCAATGGACAAAGGAAAGGGGTAATGGATGTCTCTTAAAGAAAATTGATCGTCACCGCCCAATCCCCCGACCTAGGTTTCATTCTATCGGAACTCATCAGGGAGGAGTGTGAAACGCAACTTCCTAAAATGCATTTTTTGTAATTTAGTTAGCTTTGTCCCTAAAATAGTACAAATTTAAATTTTTTGTTTAGTCGCCTTTTTTCTTTGCATTCTTATACACAATACCATATTCCTGTATTATTATAAAGCTAACAAATTACTGTTACGGAAGGACAAATTTGTTGGGTCTAGAGAAGACTTTAGGCTGTATGAGTGTTTACACTAATAAAAGAGCTTATTAGGAAAATTTAGAATAAATTGCATACTAATACATTTCTGACGATGTAACAAGTCAATCCATGCTCTTACAGTAGGCACATACATTCTTGTTAAGTTTGTAGCAAACAGGAATATCTTTATATCTGGATCATACAATCAGTTCCAAGTAAGGATGACGGAATGTATTGATATGATACAAAACAGCATTTCAGCCAGGTAATATAGAAATAATTATCAGTATTAGCAGATATGGAAGCTATTCCAATACCCACCATATCATGGGTTAGGGACGTTGAAAGGTACAGCTTCACTAGCCCAATAACATTTTGGAGAAATAAACTTTGCATATTATTGAGCTATGTATTTTAAGAAATCCAACTAATGATTTATTTAACATGACATTAAAACTACTGCATGTTGAGATAATTTAGTATTTCTTAAAACAAAACTATAATTCATTCACGAACTAAGTTTACTTGGATGACAGCTCCAAATGTTCCTAGAAGTAGTCCCTAATATATCACTACGACAACAGCTGACATCACTTTGGATGACTGTAATGAACAGATGGTAATATACTAATGTGATGGTTAACCACAATAATTTAGGCCAATATTATTTATATATTTATTTGAAGACGGACACAAAGTTTATTTATAGTTTTATTCCACCTAAAAAAAATATTCACACCAGTTTCACAAAAACTTATAACGAACATAGCTTCAAAATGGCGACCGACGAATTTAAACCATATGGTTGAACATGCCGGTAAACAAGTTCTTTAAAATGATGCAGACACGCAGTTGATCCTCTTTTCCAAGTAAATACGATGCCTGTATTAAAAGGTATTGATGTGAGCACTATATTACACAAAATCATTAACGTTCCAAAACAAACAAGTACTATTAATTACGTTTAAAATATTGTTTCGAGTTGGATAAAAAGAAATTATTTAAAAAAAATGAAATAGTATGAGAAAACTTAAGTTTACATTATTTTAAATATATATATATATATATATATATATATAACAGATAATTTAAGATCTTTACATTTATAACAAAACTGTGATCTTTTACAAGTGTTGGCAACCCAAAACCTAAACATATGATTTTCGAACTGTCATCCAGGTAAAAACCTATCGTGAACGGACTTTTAAGTTATCCTGTGGATCAAACTTTGCAATGAAAACTAGACAGATTTTTTATGCTTTAATTTGTGGCGGTATATTTTTATGAGTTTTTACTCAAAAGATTTATAATGTGAGAAACTAATATGATTATAAAATTATTACCACAAAAATATTTGCAAATATTGCCTTTAAACTAGTTTAAACACAATTACAACAAAATTGTCATTCCATAATATTATGTGTGGGCCTATTTGTAATCTTAATACTGAATAAAAAACTTCCAGTTAAAAAAAAATTCATTCTTTTACAAACTACATACTCTGATATTGCTGTGTGCAGTTTACGGGTTCAATAACTCGTGAAAAAATGCCTAAGGTGCAATCAAATATGATTTATTTCCAAAGAACCAAGTTAAGCTAAATTAAAAATATATACTTTGGTTTAAAGCACCAAAATTGAAACCAATCCACAAGTAATGTGTATAAGCCTCTTTTAAATTAAGCTCTAATTTTGGAAATGTGGCTCAATTGGTAGTGTTCAACTACAGTCCCAAGTTTGATTCTTGGTGCAGTGGTTTTCCCTTACACAAGTATGCGTTTATGGCTGAGCGTTGTGTTCGTTCATTAGATTTTAAGTCATGTGCTGATATTTGTATGCTCAAAAAGAGCATGTTAAAAAAAAGCTCGGTAATAATGTATTTTTACATTTTGACAATTTCATTCTTATGTCTAGACAGCAATAACCACCACAATCTAATGTGAACTTTAAAAACAACCACCAAAATAATTAATTTCCACATTTTTTACAAACTAAATACACCAAAATCTATCCACAACAAACACCAAACTTCTCCAATCTAGAGAGGAGACTTATTGTATTTAATAACATTTTATCATGTCTTTATTTTGTCCTTCCGTAACACCAGATTATTTATGTTTTAGTTATTTTTAATGCAATGCAAAAATGTTGCCACTAAGCTGGGGAAAAGAGTCACTTATCTGCTTAATGCAGAACTTGTTTTTTTTAAATGTTTTAAGTTAGATAGTTTTTCTCCCATTACTGTGGCTTCACCCTAAATACAGTCTTCAAAAAATACATTTGTTACTTATTATCTTAGGGTGCAATTTTAGGCTGCACTTAAGTTTTGATATAGGTTGTTTATTTAAAAAAAAGTACAGCCTATTTTTGGGTTAATACTGTATAATAAAATGTTCAGTGTTTGCATTTTTTTGCTTTATAGAATAGTAAATTGTCAATTGACAAGTTATAATAATTTTATACTTATAAGTTATTTCCTTATCACTTTATTTTACAATGTTTTAACTTTGTTTCCATTTACAGAATGCAAGTCAATTTGCACAGCAGCTATCTATCATTACTCAATGCCAAGTTAATTAAATAGGTGACACCGTCAAATGGAGTAAAGACAGACAAAATTACTTTAAGGTGGAGAACCCCACGTTTCAAGATGGCCCCTACAATTTTCTTTATGATATATTATACATAAAGAGATTGCCAGCTGTATGAATTCCGGGTGTGCGTGTACATTTTTAGCATGTTAGAAAGAATGACACTTTTAAAAGAATTTGCTTAGCTTTGACACACCCTGCATGGGTAAATATTATAAATCACTAATTTATAGTAGATTAATAATAATCGTAAGCTCACCCCATGCCTCTGGGAGGAGCCCTAGGGCCTGGTCCTGGGCCCATCCCGCCTCCTCCACCAAAGCGTCCTCCTCTACCACCCATCGGGGGCGGTGGTCCACCCATCCCTCCGCGCATTCCACCGGGGCCCCCGCGGCCACCCTTGTCCTGGTCTCCAAAGCCGCCGTACTCTTGGGCGAAGAAGTCATCATAATTATGAGGGTCATAAGGGTTGTTGGTGCCCTTGACAGGAGACTGGATTACAAGAGAAAAGAATAAACACAACCACAAGTGACCGGCTACTTTATAGACAAGTTACTTTTCATATTGTAGTGAGTTTGTTAATATTTTAAGACTTATATGGTATGATCATGTAATGAAAACGGAAAAGGAGGGAATACCAAAGAGGGGGATCGTAAAGAAGACCGAGAAAGCGATTAGAGGAAGAATAGTGGAAAATGGAGGGATTTTACTAGTGACACAACCGAGTTTATTTGGATTGATTAAATTGTAAGATATAATTTTAGAGCAAATAGAATTCCTCAATATTCAATTTTATCTAATCATATAGAATTTATTCAAATACTTGAATATATAGGATTATAAATGTTAAAAAAACAACGGTTTGTGCTTATTTATGGTTTATGCATGGATTACAGAAATAAAAGTTGAAATATTTCTTGTAGAAATATTGATATATATATACAAATAAAAAAAAACTGCTCCAAGTGAAAAATTGCCTACTCACAAATGATTTCCACAACTTCTCCTGTGTCACACAACATTTTCTGACTTTTCCAGATGCGTATCAACCCTTGAGGTATTGCCACAGTCTCATTTCAATATTTACAAACTATAGCTAGGTACATGCAAAATTTGCATTTCAGATCAAACAAATTTTTAGACGAATTCTACTGTTTTCATGCAAATAATACGAATTTAAGTTTTTTTCCCCTAATCAAACACAATTTCTTTGTAATTTGGGAAAAGACCACAACAAGCCATACACTTTTCAATAGGCTGATGGCTGATTTTAAAATTATAAAAGGGATCACAGGATATAATAGTATTTTCATGGATTTAGTTGGGTTTTTTTTCAGGTATATATAAAAAAACTGCAATTTCTGCTTTAAATTTTGATAGTTCGATTCTTTGTTTTCAGCTTATAAAAGATTTCATGCTAGGTCCAAGCAAGGACCTTAATAGATATGACCCTTGCTAGAGGCGGTCATGGTTGGCAAAATTATATCGTCTCTATTTTTATTCCCTTCTCCTTAATTGATAGTTGTTTAGTAGGGGTGTGCAAGTCCACATTTTTGGTTCAAAGAGAAGTATACTCTAATATTTTTCTATTTAATTCTGAGTAAAAATATTATGCTGATTGTAATATAGCTATTTGACAACAAACTAAAAATTACATTTATTTTTTCTTAACACCAAATATATGTAGCTTAATGCCAATATTTATATATGTGTATGTGTGTGTTATTTTAACTTTACCTTTGTATTATAAACACTGTGTGTACAGCCTGAGTAGTAAAAAAAACCACATGCATTTTTCTTTAATATCATTGGATTTGCACTGCATGGTGTTTCACCATTCTTACACAATATAGAATTAATAAAATATGAGAGTCAATGTACATTCAAGAACAAGAACATTATAGTAAAATGTGAGTTTAAGTTAATTCGGTGGGTGCGTTTATAGGTTTGAGAAGTCCCAATGTTACAAAACTTTAGTTTTTATGTTTCACAAATCAACAAGAAAACTTTATTTTATAAATCTATTTAAATCTTCCCATATGAATTATTAAAAAAATATGGTTCCGACTATGAAAGTGCATGTGCCTATTGCAAATCTTGAGAATAACACGACTTTGATGATAATAATTTCACTCATAAATGAATGCTTCTTAAATTGTGTATACAATAACCCATTTTTTGTAGATTTAATTTAATTTAATTTTTGGTAAAATATCTGATACTTTATCTAAATTAACAGCAATTTTTATTTAAAAGAACTCATTATTTGCATACTTTTTTAAAAATAATTTAAGAAATATCATGTGTGTACATGCGCTCAACTATCCATTAATTCTGCGGCTAGTGTACGCATGCACAAGAATTATATCGAACATATTGATCCATGTACTAAACAAGTGAAATGGCTGCGTGTGTGAATTTTAAAATTAAAAAAATAAATTTTCAATATTCAAAAATTTAATCAACACATCGAAAATAAAAATAAAACTTTTATTCATTTTAATTCACGCTTGCAAGAGGAATAGATCCAACTTCAGTTGGTACGAATCAATGTTTGTAATAAAGGCGGTTAGAGGTTTATTGTTATGGCCGTCTTGAAATTCAAAATGTTAAGAAAATTTTACCAGTTAAACCAAGAAAATAAAGCAAATTTGCTCTAAAACTCGTTACGATAAAAATATATTTTACTTCTTGAGGTAGTGTCAGTTCACTTTTATTTGATGTAAAATCACTACACTAAACTTCGAAAAGCTGCCGAAGCCAAACATGGGTTCGAATCAAATATGAAGTACATCAAGATCCAATTTGGCATCAAATTTTTTTAAGCTTCGCACACCCCTATTGTTTAGTTTTCTATTACTACATATTTTGATATTGTTTGGTCTAAACCTAAATTGACAATCCATCATTCTGATATTGCTATTTGTAAAACGGGAAGATAATGATACTAAGATATTGAGTTTGACATTACTAAGCTTGAAATGTTTTGTGCTTAATATAAATTTGATTTTTCTTAGAATATGTAAATAAATAGCTAAATAAACAACATAAACAAAAATTTAGTTAAATCTTAGTTTTTTTTAATGAATACTAGTTTGACTTGTATTTATGTTAATAACATCGTTTTTGGTATATAATATCACCTTTTGAGAAAAATAACAACAGTATTCCCCTAGAATTAAACCTCACCTTTTGCATGTCTAAGTATAGCTTACCGTTTTGATGAGTTCCACGATCTCCTTGATGGAGTCGACGCAAGTTGATGGGCGGCCTGAAATCTGGCACACTCTGTCTGTACTTTGGGGGCAGCAGTTGCTGAAGATCTTAATGCGGGCTCCAGTTTTCTGGAACAGAGAAATGGGTTTGGGCGTGTTGAGAGGATGAGCGTGGATCACGTAACAAAACAAATATATGAAGTTTAGAGTGAGTGGATCAAAAAGAAAGGGGTAGGCCATGTAAGAGGTGGCTGAATGTGTGAAAAAGAAACTTTTATAGTTTTAAGAATAAAAAAACCATATATGACTGTGTATGGATGTTGTTAAAGCGAAGGGAGTACGTAAGGATATGGAAGTGTGGAGAAAGTTAATGAAGATGGGTTAGGTACGGAATTGTTTTTTGAGTATATGCTCAGTTTCTTGCCTACCCCTCAAGGGAACATTGTGATCAGATATGTATGTATAAAGGTTTACTTTAATTAACATAATTTACAGTTTTGTACTTTCAAAGAGATATTTCTCATACAGAATCTTGTCTCTCAATATAATTTCATATTCTCGTCTAAAAAAAAGTTCGCACATACCTATATTTTATATTATTATATACAAAATTCCTGAAAATGGTTCAGGAAGGTTGCTCACAATTTAAGCACACTTCTGGAGCTGTAAAATATAGGGTTTGTTTGAAGGCTGTTGTGTTAACTCTTCCCAAAGTTGGATCATTAATTCAAAAGATCAGAGCTCCTCAATTCTATTAATTGGATCCGATTATAAGTGAAGGGTGGTTTGCACTCATTGGGGCTTAACTTGGAATGTGTGGTAATTAAGCACCATATTTGGGGGTCTTGTTGGGTGTGTCATCTTGGGCACCATTTCTAGGTGTATACTGGGCATCTTATCGGGGTGTTACATTTTAGGCACAATGGATAGCTGTGTAATATTAGGTGTTATATTTATATTGTAGGATCACATATACGAAACCTGGCCACTATTATTTATTTGGGCTATAGTTTTATCTTTTATGAATGGGATCTTTCTTTAATAAGAGACTAACATACTCCATGAATGGCAGAAGTGAGGGGAAAAGAGTTACAACTTTCTTTCTAAGCAGAGTGACTATACTGAATATCACCTCTGAGGAAGCAGCAGGTTTTACGGACACAATTCACTCTCTTGATGCTTTCAGTTATGTCTCAAGTTGATGTAGCAAGATTTTTTTTTATCACCATATCCTAATACCTGTTTAGGTTATATGTAAATATGATAAATTACTCTAATGGAGGTAGTGATGAGGAAGAAAGCATTTTAGAGGTAATCTATCAGAATTTGCGTGGAGAGGGAAGTCATTTAGAGGAAAAAAAACACCCTCAGTAGACCTGATAAGAGATTCGAACCCCAATCCTCCAACCTTCAGAAGGATAGTCCTATGTGAGACTGAAACCTTAAACCATTCAGCGACTGAAGATAGTTAAGGGACAATAGACCACAAGAAAACCAGAGATTAACAATGCTTTTTCTTAATAGTGACCATATTGTTACCTCAGAGATGATTCACCGTATCGAATACATCTAAATCTCTTATCAACCTACTTTTAGGGGGAGATAAGGTTATTTCTATGGCAGCCCAGCTTTATTCACAGATAATTTTCATAGGAAGAACCTTATGTGACAGCTAAAATAAATTATCAGCTTTACAGTCATGTGGGGCATCTATCATATTAATTTTATTTATTCAAGGTTATTAATGTGCACTTTATAAACAAAATGATTGTATCAGAACACAACTTATAAACTAACTTAGATCTAGAACAAACAACACATAGCCAGCCTCCACCCCGATGTCAATTCATCAGTATGAAAGGGGAAACCCCAATTTCACCAACAATACTTTTTTTTTACCATGTTGGGAATATAATTCAAGACCCTATGGCAAACATGCTACCGACTGAAATAAGGTGTCAGATGATAAAGTATCAACAACACTTCTGGGAAGGGTGTTTTAAATCTAAATGTCGAGCAAAGTCCTAGGTTAAGTTAAGACTGTAGGTCGAGTGCAGTGGCCCATTAGGAAACAAAGAGTAATGTGTCTGTTGACGAGGGGAACAGGTAGGTGGGTGGGGGAGCACACCACCCAGTGCCTGTCTCCCCTAGGTATTGATCCAGGGCTGCAGCTGCGCACGCACTCACCAGCTCTACTTCCAGTCAACAACCACATACACTGCGCCTTCTTTAGCTGGAGCAATGTTATACAACGTTCTACTACTAATTCAGTAGAGAAAATGGTGATGAAATAATGAGGGTAGCTCAGGGATGCCAGTCTTTTGACACTTTAGATTGAGGATTGACTTAACTTACCAAGGTTCCTGCAATTTCTCATCTTTCTCCACTCTATTAATGCTTTAATTTTGCTCCGTGCATCTTATAATTTATACCTCAAATTCAATCGTTACTCAAATACTTATATCCACAACAATATAGAAATAAGTTTTTTTAAATGTACATTTTCATAATGAACTATATAAAGTTCTTAAAACATTAGAGAATATCCCCAATGAATAGTTTATGTCCCAAACAAAAATAAAATTTCTTTCAGAAAATGTTTTATTCATGTATATATGAAAAGTCCATATACATCGGAGGGAAATAAGCTTGTATGGACATAGACATCTATCAAATAAATTTAGGCTAAGTAAAATAACTTTTCCCAAACGTCTTTTAGTATCAAAGATTTGCGTTTCACCTTTATTTGAAAGACAAACAATAAATGTTCAATACGATGACGCAAGACAACTTTTATACCTTCTGCATTACTAGTGAATTACACAAGTTTCCATGAAAGTTAATCATTTTGCAAATTCCAGTCATTAAATTCACTGAATAAAGTTAATATTAAAATCAAAAAAGATGTTAAAAAGCTAACCTAATACAAACTCAATCAAAAACAATGTTTGAATTAAACACAGAAGAGACTATTCACTTCCCTGGATAGGAAGAGACACCTTTTTACCTAACAAATTACTGTTTTCTGCAACTAGATAACTATTTATTTTATTTCAAGCACATCTTAAAACACCTTCAATAAACACTACCAAACCCTAATCTCATTATCACTGGCAGGCCAATATTTTGCAAGTAATTGACACCTTAGACCAGGGTTCTTTTACACGCCAAAAGTGACATGGGACTGACTTCCCATCCAAAGGAAGTTGTGCTACGGCTGAGATTGAATCTACAAATATCAGGTCTTGAGACAAGCACTTTAGCCAAAGACCAGCGAGGTCAATAACAATGAATACACACAATTGACCCAAAAAAAATGCAAAAAGGCTGTATCAAACACCTTAAAAGGTTGGAGGTTCCCCACGCCTGCATTAAACCATTTGGCGGCCAAAGTAAGTCCCATCACTACTGATAGATAGTATCGGCGACTGTTTAGTAGCACTATTAATGTCCTCTTACCTCACGCAGCTCCTTGATCTTAAAGCCGGACTTGCCGATGATACACCCAGCCTGGCTCTGGTGCACCAAAAGTCTCAGGTCAACATCATCACTGCGAGAGCCTTGGCGGGTTGTTGCCTAAAAACAAACCAAGGATCATATCTACTACTCCTGATTATGGGAGATATGTGAAACTCAGTAAAACAATTTTAAAACCCTGACTCTACTAACTACAGTCCAATTTTCATAGAAAGGGCCTTATCTAACTCGAGAGAAAAGCTAATAGATCTACTTTCACATTACATTTCATTAGGTCATGTGGTCACTTTTGATAATCAATACCCATTTGTTTTAGCACTACAAACCCCTACCCATTTGGGTTGTACACATCAGTAATAATTATGTTAATATTCTATGAACGAGGAGTGACTTGTAACCATATTTGCATGGAAAGACATTTAGGGAAAACCACCCCAGTACACCCGACTGGGATTTGAACCCCAATTGTTCTTTCACCAGCAGTCCAGTTTAGTGCAAGAATGACTGCATCGAATCATTCAACCAATGTAGAGGGTATTACCTAATAAATAACCCTAATGTCAGAGAATGTTATCAATCCAAACAACGACAAAAATCAGTTTTATTTTCTAACATAAATTATACCTAACTCACACTGTGCATTACAAAACATTAAGGAAAGAATGTGAATTAAAGCATTACTTGTGCACAGTGTCTTTCCATCCATTTGGGTTTTACAGTGCTAGTGCTATTTAGTACCACGTCTTACTACCCGTTCGGGTTCTACACTTAAATACTAATACAGCTAATAGGTTAGAAATTGTGAGGGTTGAAAATAGAGGAAACAAACCCACTTTTGCGTGGAGGGAGAGTGGAAAGCCATTTAGGGGAGGAAAAACAGTTCACCCAAGCGAGATTTGAACCTTGATATCCTCATCCTCGGCAGTCTAGGCCCAACACGAAACTAGCGTGTTAGCCAACTACGCCACCGAGGCGAGGATATGGCAAGTTAAACTAAGAAAAAAAGTACCAACATTTGCCAGGGGGAGAAGTGTGTAATCATTTTGGAAGACCCACCCTCAGCTCGCCTGGCCAGGATTAAAATCTCAATAGAAATAAGTAAATAACATGCACTTCAAAACATTACATGTGGGTTTAACCAGGGTCCTAAGCTATGGGATCAAACCTCATCAGAATTTCTAATTATTGTACTTACATCTTCAATATTAGGAATTACATCCTTCACTACTTGTAGAACGGTTTCCATGTCCGAACACACCGTGAGAATACTGGAAGACAAAGTTGCAGGTAAATAACAGGTTGCACAGTGTTTAGTTAGAGGAAGAAAGGAAGCTTAAACGCGCTAAGATGGTAACCCTGATAATTTCATAGTGTCAATTAATGAATAGCTTCAAAGAAACTTACTTGGGTTACAAATATATCATACTAGCGATGGAATGTCAAGGTAAAAACATGGTTGATAGATTTGATAAGTTTTTTTTCTACATTGAAAAATATGCATTTTCTAAGTAGATAATAGTCTGTATCAAGTTTTTTTATTACATTCTTGAAAATAATTGTTAAAGACCGATATGGCAGTGCACTCCACAAAATTGCATGAATGGGAATGAGACCCAACTATTTGTCTGGACTTTGTCAAGGTTACCAACCCTGAAAAACATTTAAAATATATATACAGAATCAAAATTCAGGCGGACAACTGATTTAAACTTAAAAAATACTAAAAATACTATGTTTATTTATCATAATTAGGGCTCTAGTTTGATTTGTATAGTTTAATCAGTTGAAAGCTTTGTTTAGCTATAAGATATATTAATTTAAAAAAATATATACAAACCTGGGTCATTTTTATACAAATTCAGGGAGCAACAAATCACAAATAACTAATTAAAAATCTCCATGAAAATCAAATCTTATAAGCCCCCTGAATATTTTACTAAAATAAACTTGAAGTTAAATCATATGAAGACACTATGTGACAATTTTGCTCAGCAAATGACTCACTTAACATTCATACCACACGTTTTAGAATATCATTGGGCATATGACTTATCATAATGTTTAAATCACTTCTTTCATTAAATAAAATTCAAACTCAAATGTAATGCTACGTTTTAACTTGAAAGTAGAAACCATTCTAAAATGTGGGTATAAAGTTCCTAACTAGTGTAGAATATCTCCGTCGTTAAAACCAAGAGATGGTGCTCATTCAAGCAAAATAAGACACAATTTACACTGAAATATCTATAAAGAAAAAATACACACATTCCTTCAAGATAATTATGAACAATAGATAGATTTACTTATTTTTCAAATCCATGATTTGACTCTGGCGAGTCAACATTCCTCCTCAGTTACTTATTTGAAAATTGTAAGAATTCAAGCATAAATTAGACAAAAAATAATAATGAAGGAGTATCCCAAAACCTGATTGGAAGGAAAACCATGTGACACAACTCTGGTAAATTTCTCGTAAATATACATAAAAAAAAATCAAAACAAACTATATTTACTTGCACTTTCATGAGACAAAGATAAACAAATAAATGACCAGGGAGGTGATATTTCTAAATAGAAAATGGTAAAAAAAAAATAGTGTCATTAATATAGTATATTCTCCTTGTACAGTGAAACTGAGACTTTTTTTTATCATCGTTTCTATTAGTTTGAGGTGCTGGGCCGTGGATCAGTGGGGCCTCTATACTAATTAGTAAGGGTTGGTAGTATGTTTAATACTAGCTTATCTAGTGTTTTGTTGGTATTGACAACTATAACATAATTATATACTTAATTTAATCAGCTGGCAGAAAAGGAATATACATATAATGCATTAATATTGTGTGCTTAAACTTGCAAAATTGGCTCCATTTTAACACTTAGTTTAATTTTAATAATCTGATAAACAGGTCAAGGATAATAGAAAGTGTTTTGACTCTTTGTTAAACAATAAGTGAAGAATGATCCTGAGCACGGAGTGAATCCTTAATAGCTCGGTGGTAGAGCTAAGCCAAGGTTCCTGGGTTCAATTCCCGTGTCCAGGTGTCATTTCTTGACTGATTGAAGTATAGTGTTCTATAAAGATTAACACATTTACAACATGACTAATATAGAGGATAGGCCTGATGTTAATTTAAATGTGTCAGTAATGAAACCATTTTTCTAAAAGTTCCCAATGGGTAATTGTAAACTGTAATGTGTCTAGTATGGATGACCGAAAGCAAAGCACATGGACAAAGGAAACATGAAGTGTGAACCTAGAATAAATATGTGATGGATTTACCGTTCGGGCCCGGGGCAATCGGGGACAGTAACTGAGGCTTTGTACTGCATTTTGGAGGAGCACAATTTCCATTCGACGGGGGCATTATTCCAGGCAGGGCGGGCGGGCATTCAATCCAACGGGGCAGCGTTGAGCAGCAGAGTGGGCAAGGGCGGGGCCATCGTACCATTGGTCAGATTGGGGACCAATCAGGGGCCAACGATGAACCATTCAGAGGTGGATGGAAGGAGTAAAATTAGGGGCAAAACATGTTAAACAAAATTTACTGAAATTGACGTGTTCAACAATTTAAGTGAAATCATTTTTAACATTTTTCTTTTAAAATAGTTTGTTTTGTTTTATAGTTAGAAGAGTTGTTACAATTTAATGAGTTTGCGTTTAGATGCAATTGAAATAATGTACGGTGAGGCTACACAAGAAAAATCTAAACGTTTACGAGATACAAAGAGTGGATACGTCTGTGAAAATAAATTTTATGTGATACCATACAGACTGTGGATAAATGTTAACAATTTTTTAAAACGAGGCACAAGATGATATTATTAAAAAAAAACCTTTCAAATCTAAATGGTGACTAGTTCACTTGACCATATAATAAAAAATAAAACATAAAAATGGAACGTTTTAAAGAAGAAAGTATAATTCGTCTTGGATTTTAATTAATTGACTGTAAAATAAAAGTGACATTACAAATGAATGTTAAGGATCCACACAATGAGGAGAAAACTCACCTCAGTCCTCAGTTTGGTGATGTTGTGACCACCTTTGCCAATGATGGAGCCTGCAGCCTGAAAACAAATGTCAGCGCTCAACAACGGCTGCTTAAGTATAAGTAGTATCAACTTGGTCTTCATTTAAAAAATGTCAATTTATAGGTAACAAATCATTTATATAAGCACACACACACAGAAGTTAATAAATCAATCATTTAGAAGAGAAAATTACTAACATACACAAAATAAATAAATTACTGCCCAAAGCCTTATAAATGTATAATAAGACAGTGTAGAAATGCTGTACAATAATATAAGGTAGGTGAGAGTGAAGGAAGCCAAACTGAAAGGATAGTTAGGTTGGGCCTAGATAGAAACAAACACACTTCTTTCTTAATTTCTTCTCACACTTTCCACTTCCCACTTCTTCAAACTTACACAGTTGCACATTGTTTGGGATTTTCGGAAATATTACTTTTTCGTATGAAGAGAAACATTATAAATACACAAAAAATATTATATGGAACTCAATGCTTCTTGAAGAATCTGAAAAAGAAATATTTCCGAAAATTATAAACAATGTGTAAATGTGGAAGTTTGAAGAAAAATTATGAGAAGTGTGTTTGTTCCTATCCAGGCCTAACCTTAACTAACCTTTCGAGTTGGCTCCCTTCATTGTCAATTACTTTACATTATTGTACAGTGTTATATACTGTCTTAACATCAAAAAAACATTTTAAATGGTACAACACAATCGTACATTATTTCTTCTATAGTATATTAGGAGTCGTCCACAAACCAAGTAGAGTTATTAAAAAAGTTGAAGCTCCCTTTTAAAATAATAGATTCACTCTTGGAATTTAATAACACAATTTGTGGAGGGGGTAAAAAAAATAAGAAGAAAAAAGCTTTTGTGGTTTATGGAAAACCCCTCATTTCAAAAATCTGTTATCAGTGAACAACATTCAAATTTATTTTTTGACAACCAAGTATACTGTTATTTACCATGCAAAACTCTCACAAGTTATCTATTTTAAGAAATGTTAGACGCCATTTCTTATTCTAAAACTCAGGCCTCACTAAACTACCCTTCATTCTACAGCTAGAATTAAAGAGATTTTACTCTTTTGTTATGACCATAATAGTCTAGCATCTAAATATAATGTTTAACCAAATAAATCAAACTGTTTTGCAGGGCTGTGGAGTCTGAACATTTTTGGGTGGAGATGGGGTAGCTAAAAATGTATCAACTAAGACTTCAAAATAAAAACTTTTAATATTATAACAATATATGCTAACTGGTGAAGTTAAAAACTGTATAGTAATTGGTGAAGGGGGGGTCTCAGAGACACTTATAATTTTCTTTCTATATACTCGAGGGAGAAAAAAATCCATGAGATGTTCAGGGTATAGATGTAAAATAAATGGCACGGAACTCAGCACGAACTTTCTCACTCTATTGTTTAAAAATAGAGATATTTACTCAAAACTCATAATACACGTGAAACGAAATAATACCCACTAGCAAATCTAAGCATAAATTGCACTATACTTAGGTAAGACATATTTTGATTCCAAGTTTTATTTTTAAAGAGTGTCCTTATTTGTATGTTTGGACCAATAAAAATATGGGTCCACAAGGATCAACACTTTATAATAAAATTTCGAATTCCGGCTAAAATTGTAACATTTTTTATTAGGCGTTTCACATCTTCAGGTCAGATCATTCAATTCATCATTTATAAATTTTGAGAAATAAAAAAGTATTTAATCATTTTATGCCATTACAGAATTATTGCGTTAAAACTTTAAGATCTCTTTACAACTAAAGATCACAACATTGTATCAATATATTTTCCAATGTATCTGAACATATTGGTTTAATAAAAATATATTTCAAATATTTTATTGAAAATTACACTTATGTTACCTTGCTAAACACAAAATAAGAAGGAAAGAAAGAACAATTTATAAAGGAAAAAATTATTACAAAAAATTCTGTGCGTATTTGAAATATTATTAAAAAATTTAATAAATCACCTAAAAAATTCTTACTTCCATCAATACAAAAGACCATATATAATTTTTAAATATGATATTCACTAAAATGATGCTAGATAAATCATAAATTTGCTTAAATGATAAAAAAAAAATCCTTCATAAATGCTTACACCCTAAAACAGGATCAACCAAGTATAATGTTTAATTTTTTATATTAACATCATTGGTGTCACTACCCCTCTTACTTAGTGTCATCTATGATTGCCAACATTTGAGTAACAATGTCAACCAAATTGGGATAATTTGGTCGCATACCATGTGAGGAACACGCCATTTTACTATACTACGGTATGTCAAAATTGAAATACAAGCGTAATTGGTGATGAAGGGTGTGACAGACCCCAATCACACTTTAATTAGTTAACAAAACATGATAACAGCCAGGGAGTTTACTCTACCACAAAAACTAACTACTATCCCCACCCCACCCTTGACAGTCGATACTTTCCACAGGTTATATTTTTGATAAAGAATTTGTTTAATAAATATATAGTAATAAAGATACATAATCTTCAATGAAATATAACCAATTAATGTTATGTTGATGAAAATTATTTTGATAAAAAAAAATTATTTATAATGTAGACAAAAGTTAAAATTCATTCAACCACACAACGTTTTCAATATCAGAATTTCATGTTCTAACATTTCTGCTTCTTCCTTTGCTTTCTGCAAAACTGTTCTTTTCACTTCTAACTTTCTTATTTCTTCGAATGCTGTTTTTCTTTTTTGACAAGTCTACTTCAATCTCATTTTCTTCTTTTCAAGCGGTTCTTTCCGCATTCCTCCCAGCATGAATGATCTTTTTTTGAAATTTTCATATCTAGAAGTCCCGCAGCTGCAGTGATTTCATCATAAGTTACACATTGAGCAATAAGGCTGTCCTCATGTAGGTTTTCAACAAGACATTCTTTATTCACAGAAAAACTTGGCTATATGGCTGCATTTTTTAAGTGAAATATTGTAGTTCCTGAGATGCATTTACCCTAGAAAAAATATTCACGAAGAACTTATCAAGCTGGTCACCACTTGAAGTGAATTGTTTAAGGTAGTCAATAACTTCTTTGTTTGATACAAATTCCAAGTAGTCTCTTTTTACAACATCAGCTTGTATGCTAGATAGTTGTTTCTTGTCTAGTAGGAATTATAATACAGAAGTTATCCTATAGGTACTAACAGATGGATTGAGTATGACTGCGGGAAAGAGACAACTAGCACCCTTGACAATTTTGTAGGAGAGGACACCTATGTAAAAGTTTGTTGCAGAGATCAACTAGGAATTTTAAACAATCTCCTCTGAACTTAAGTATCTTGGTGTCTTTAATTCCTTTCAAATCTGCTGATGCTGAAAACCCAAAATCTTACAGTATAGAATGACTTCATGTTGGACTGTTTCTTTAAATCAATGGCTAACAATTTTTTGGAAGTATTTGCTGAATTCATTACATCACATTTTACAATTCTGTTAATCAAGTGCTAAAGTAGTTTATTTAGATCTGCGAACATAAATGGCAAAGAGGTCGAATGCTCTAAATATTTGGTGAGAAATTGCTCCAGCTCAAGTAAAACTGACAGCATGAATCCCAACTTTTATGTCAGAAGTTCGTCCTTCACAAAATTGCCTAATGTTTGAAAATTATCAGATTTTAGAAGATCCTTGTTAGAATAAAAAATACGGTTTTAAATAGGGCATCATTGACAATGCTCTCTCTAACAACCTTCTACCCACCTAATAGAACAAAACTTCATCAAGAAACGAGATGATCCTGTTATTCTTCAATAGTCTGCACATCTTGTTGGATAATCTTTAAATAAATGATATGGTGCGCACAAAAACTGGTTAATAATCCAAAAAGAGTAGGCATGTGCTGTTTAGTAAGCATCATAGACAATGTGTAAAGAAAAGGTCCAAATTCCAGTAACTCAGGATTTTGTGGAGAATCTTCCAAGTAACTTTTGAGACCACTTAAAAATTAGAGGTTTAAATTTGGTCCATCCATGGAAACTTGAAGCATTTAAAAAAAATCCAAGCCCCCGTTTTTGATACAAGTGAAATATCGTCCAATAGTTTCCAGTATCATACACCTTTGAAAAACAAAGTTGTGCTAGAATTATCAACATTCCATATTGAGGAAAACGAAATTGAATATCTAGAGGGTGCTTAAGTCCATAAACCCAAAATTATCACATTCTATAGTGAAACAAAATCAGGTGTTGATAAGACAGATGAAATGAAGTGTGCTTATTCTGTAGCCAAAATAACCCGAAGACTGACTTTAGTAGTATTATTTTCATTTATAAATATTGCTGGAATAAATTCCTACATAATTTACAAGGATAATGCTACATCCAACTTGGCAAGGAAATACTTTTTGAAAATACTCAGGAAAAAACACACTTCTGAATGATGATTTGCGCTTGAGAGCCAAGCGGCAGAATTTACCTACTGCAGTAAATCTGCGTCTTTTGGAGATTCCAAAGGTTCAACCAGAAGTGAGAACCCGAGGAAGTTTTTGTAGTGCGAGGGGGGAATGGAGGGCATGGGAAGAGGGAGAGAGAGGCTGGTACGATTCATGTGCACAGGTTACAACAAGTGCTTCTGTTCGGGACACATTGTGTCTTATATGTGCTCTGATTGTGACAGAAAAATGCAAATAATGTCCTAACTTAGCAAAGAAAATAGTTTATATCTCTGCAATTTTATTTTTTGTTTGATTACAACTCTTTTTATGTCATTAATTTAATTTTTCTTTTTGTATTGTGTTCCAGGTATGAAAATGTTTTGTAATCTCAGTTAGTTCACAAGAAAACTTATAATCAAATTTATTGAGAAAATTGTGCCATGGTTGTAAGTTACTAAAACAAGGTAAATATTTTTTTTTAAAGCTAGAAAATCAACATGAAAAAATATTTTTAATATATGTATAGTCATTTTAAGCTAAAATAAATGTTCTTTAATGTTTCAAAAGTACTAATGAATGCGAAATCAAATAAAAAACAGCTATAGAACAGTAGCAAGATTAAAAGTCCTCACATGTGTATTAACGTTGTAGGTGCCCACGTATGTAGCAGAGGAGGGTTAGATTCTAGGACACCCTTGACAAATATTCACCTCCATGTGAAGAAAATTAAACTCTTATGTTTCTATTGAAGCAATATTTCATTTATTTGCATAAAAAAATTGTTTTACTATAAAAACTGCAAGAACATTGGCCTTTTCTCGCGTCCCCTTCTACCGTACCTTAATAAAGGGAGTTTGGAAAACTCACAGCTATGTCAAACCTGAAAAACCAAGCTCAATGAACCAGGACAAGATCAAGAGCCTAGGTTAACCAGCAACCCTTTCTAATGTGAGATAGACACCTTAAACTGTGTGAGCACCAGAGTCATGTCTTACTGACTCTGAAGGCAAGTTTTCAACCCACTTTTAATTTCATATGGGCTCAGTTCATTTAGATAAGTGGTTCCCAAATTGGTACTCGCATGACTTTGCATCCAAGCAGCTCTCGAGGGAAAAATAGGTAAAATAACAAGGGAACCAAAGGTGGGAGAAAATTTTATCTTGGGGGTATATTAGACTTTTAGTTGTGACTAAGGGATACAATCAAAGTGTGAAAAGTAGTGATTTTAATATATTTTGTCCAACAGCGCAGATTCATATATAATCTTTTACCAATAATTAGTTCTGCATCAAAGACATTAATTGTCCTCTAAAATGCACAACTTCAAAATCAAACACAGCTATTTGTATAGTGATCTACAGCTCCCTTGTGCTAATGTGTAAGGCTAGATTATGTACCAAACATTTAAGTGCTTTTCCATATTGAATTCAGCCCATGTCAACTATTACTGTGTGCGCGATAAATTATCAATGTTGCCTGTCAACAAAACAAATGTAAATGATTAAAACTTATGCATAGTTTGGTGGTCATGCAGGTTATAGCTTTAAGCAGTATTTAAGTACTGACACATAAGTAGAAGCAAATTTCCTCATCTTTCAAAGAAATCTAAAGCCAAAATTCTTTGTTTAATGGGTGTAATAATTTAAAAAAAAATTGTTTCAAAATATATATGTTAGTGTGTTGATAACATAACTACTTCCAAAACAAGGATGAAAACAATGACTGTGAATGTGCTTTGTATATTTTTAAGTTATTTTGTTATATAATTGCCTTAATTATTTTAGTATAAATCTTTCTCCTGAATTAAGAACGAAAATGTCACCCATGTATACAAGGTTTAAGACCCAACACACTACAAGTAGCTTCAGCTCTGGTGCGCTAGTGTGAAAGAAGCTAGTCTTAAAGACACGAGGGCAGGACTATAATAAGGATAAATGTGGCTCACCTTGCTTGGAATAAGGAGGCGCACTTCCGTGTCACCCCCGGGACGGGAGCGCTTCTGTGGGGTGCCCATGTCTCCGTCTGCGTCGCGCTTCATGCCTGGAACAAAAACAAAACTTTCATGAGACTATGCGGATCCAGAACAGGGTTCCAATGCAGAGGTAACAAAGGGATAAAAACAAGCTTATTGTTTATTTTCCACATATTTCTTAACTAAAATCTGTGAAAATCCCCTCCTAACCCCAGGAAAGACTGCAATAGGTGTTGTAAAATCCGAAAATGCTTGTTTAGAAATTGGTTTTTATTATGTTAACAGAAGTTAGACTTATTGGATGTAATATAAACATGAAAGAAACCAGGTCATCATTTTAGTGTATTCAGTATTTTCCATCAAGACAACTCCATTTAACTTAGTACCAGGGCAGTGAAGTCAGTAAAAATGAAATGACTCATACTTAAAAATAGAAACTCATAATATAGTAAATATATAATTTTAATATTATATTTTATTCCTTAGGACTAAAGGTGTGAGAGATTGGTTTTCTTTTCCATTTGATCTCTGGTCGAGTCGGAGTGTATATATATAGTTTGAAACCGTTAAGAGTATAATGTATTTGTATTAACTGCACATGATCACTTCTTTTTTCCAATTACATTCCTCAATGTGTTGTACATCACCTTATATGGGCTCTTAAGAGAAATTATCTTATCTCAAAATTGATTAAGTTCAATTTTTAATGCTTATAAAAAAGTTGATGTACATAACTTTAATAAGAAAAATTAGGTGTTTGAAATAATATTTTTAGTAGACAATATGAAATATTTTTTAAACTTAAAATGTGATAAGTTTTGTAAAATATTTATTTCAATCGCTGATCAAAATAATTTTTTAAGCAAATAGTTACAAATGCTAGTTAGTGTTTGTAGTTTAACAGATTGATACAAATTTATTATTTGTTTAGCTATTTTGCAACTTCAATCAAGGATAATTAAAAATAGACAACAATATTTATCAGTGGAATGTAGATTTAGTGCTCTATGTTATTAAGGTGACATTTGATGTTAATTTTTACAATTTATTGGGTTACCGAATGATTTAAAAGTAAAACTAACGATATCATCTGAATTAAATATCCTATACTTATCATTGAGCTTTAAGAATGGATAGGTCACAGATTAAGTTAGAAAATGATGAGCATACAAAACTTTCAATCTCAATCCCAAGATTTAATGACAAGCTCGGCTCGGAGCACGAAATCTGAGTACTCAGATCCCCACTTAGGGTCAATATTTGTAATTTGGATTGAAAATGTATTAAAATATAAATTTAGTGCCAAATAAGCTTTCCATTAAGTTATCTGTATAGGAGAATTCTACTGCAGTGATTTTTTTATTACCAATCAGAATACTTTTAGCCATTTCTGAAGGAGTCTAAGAGTAGGAAAATAGAGGAATTGGAGACTTGGCAAATGAACTCCAGAGCCCTACTTAGAACAACAGTTTCTACTCAATATCATATAAAATTTATTCTTAAATTTTCATTGACAAAGTATTTATTTGTAAAGACATAAAAAATTAGAGCGTGAATACAAAATTCATTGAAGTGTAAACTTTATGTCTATAGTTTCAGGTTTTTAATGGTGCAGTAAACTTTAAGGCCTGTGAGGCCACGAAAAATGAAGCAGAACACCAATTTAATTGTTTGTGTGCCTAAACTTTAAAATTCAATATATTTTTTTCTCTACGATCACTTTTAGTTTTTTCACTCTACTTTTACTTATTTTACCTCCCACAATACTTATAAAAAATAAATAAAATGTACACACTGTTTACCCTAACTTATAAGCTGTACCATAGTGGAATAATGCAAGGTACACTTGACTTGTGACAATATAGTATTTTTCACATGATCAACTGAAAAGTGTTAAGTGCGATCAAGTTTATTGCCGACCCCTGCTGTATGTTACCTTATTAAAAATAATTTTGCTAGGCATTGCAGTATCTTACTACCAGTTAGGGTTATATACGGCTTTGTACTAACTACTCTAATGTGCATACAGGGCTCATACTCCACATTCAGATCTATTTTTGGGAAGAGTATATACAGACCTAAAAAAGGGACCCAATAAAAATGATGTGCAACAAAAATGTTTTGCTCAATACATATATCTTTAAAAAAAACCTCAACTAATCCAATAAATGGATTTTTTTTAAATGCATGGTTACTCTTCAAGTTCAAAATTTAACTTGTCTTTTATAACTTTAGCTCAACTTTTAAGTTCATAGATTATTTTAGCCATTATAACAACAAAAATAATTTTTTTTTATTTGGCCCTGGGTGGGGGTTAATTTCTATTATCAAAATACAAGAATACCGAGTACTTTTTACACCTTTCTTATTTCTTTTTTTAATCTTTACCTTTTTTATTATTATATTTCACATTTAACTTTGGTTTACAGTCAATCATTTATTTTACTACTATACTTTTCTTTCTTGGAATAACTCAATTCAACTATTCATAATGTGTGTGTGTATCCTTCCAAGGTATATTCAAAAGAGTTTGTCAACTGCACTCTTTTCTATGGACTTTTCTTTTCATAATACAATTTTTCTTAGTGTCATCAAATGTCGTCTTTATTCAATTTTTTAAACTAAGGTTACATCTTTGGCTCTTTTCTCTCAGCTTGGTTTCACAAGTTGTGATGATACTCCATACATTCCTTCCACAGTAGATGTTTATTGCCATAAAACTTAGAAGTGTCAATGACATTCATTTATTGTTCATACAAAGCTCTTTCTTTATATCAGATGTCTGCTCTGTAATCACATGTCCAGACATTGAAAAGCCTCTCTCAATATCACCATCACCATCACCATCACCATCACCATCACCATGTGGCAATAGCGTTAGTTACTTCCTTTTATTTGATGTCCATTACATTATTTAATTCAAAAACATCTTTCCACCATGTTTAAAGGTTTAAGTCATCCAAGAGGCAGTTTAACGTCGTACTCAAGCTGAAGGGTTGAAAGTTACACATTTAAAAAAAATGCGAGCCTAAAATTCTGCAATTTGTCTAAAGAATTTTGCAGAAAATCATAAAAATGTATATGATTTAAAAAAAAATATACATATAACCATTTTTAGGGGACTTAAGGATCTTAGGATTTAAAAAAAGGAATTTTGTTTCAGTGCAAGGACTTTTAGGGACCAAGTATGAACCCTGAACGAGTTAGGGAACAGGAGAGTTGAATTTAGAGAAAATGTGCCCGCATTTGCGTGGAGGGAGAGTGGAAAACTCAGTACACTCGAAAAATAATGAATTTAACAATTATTTTGTAATCTAGGGCCTAGTTGTGTGGTCAGCTCTTGTTTACAAATTGAGTAACGAGAACTTTTAATATGGCTATCAAAGTTTGTGTAATAAAACATGGATTACAATACCAGAGTGCAAGTAATCATATGAGTAAATGTATGTATTCAGTAAATAAAAGGTATATAAAAGAATTAATGACCTTACAGAGTGGCCACAGACATTCCTTTTTCAAATTCTCCGACCTTTCCAGTTCCTTCATACAAAATTTTTAATTTTTCCCTGATCATTTTTTACCCATTTATATAATAACTGTTGGCTACCAAGTATCAATCGATCTTCAATGGCACACATGTATGAAGTGATATTAATTGTGTGTGACCTGCACTGGTGAGCACGTTGACAAAGGTGTCAGTCCCAGTGATGGGGAGGTCCAGGCTAAAATGCAAGCAATTTGTTACGATTAACAAGGAACGAATCAGAACAATCGAGATATACAATATTGTTGTTGGTTTTAGTTTTTTGTTCATTATTCATGCGGGTGAATATGTAATGAAATATTTGATCAGATATTGTCTCGTGAATTTGATTAAGCCCTCTCGTGCCACCTAAACCTAAACAAAGTTTATACACATGTGTATTAGATGGCTTAGGTTCAGGATAATAAAAAATATTCAAAGCAACACAATGTGTCTGAAGGTTCACTTTATCTGTGATTGCCATAATATACAATAGTGGAAATGAGTTAACAAAAATTTATATAAAAATATCTCTTGTTTTTATAAAATAATAATAATGCCAATTTTCCCCTAATTTTTTCTTAGCTTTCAAATTCCCTAACTATTCCACGTCTGTGGCCGCCCTACCAAAGTATCGATACTTTTTACCCATTCGAAAGGAACAAATCAGTGTAAGTGAGCTTGTGTTTAATTGGATTGAACCATTTATTTTTTTAAATCCTCAAAAAGCCGGACTAGCCAATCAAATTCAATCAAGTCTATTGGAGAGAAACTCCCAGAGCCCTGTGGCAACCTTGGGGTAAAAAAGTACCACTCAGCAAACCTCGACTGGGCCACCCCTGCCCAAAGTGATGCCGATCTATGTATGACGTAATCAGGAAAAGGGGAGACCATGTTCCGGTCCACATTTAGATACAAACAATTTAAAAATAACCGCACTGGAAGACATCTGCCTCTTTTTTGTTTGTCTAAATCGACTTAATTACTGCCCCAGTATCCAACAAACAATATAATTAAAAAAAAAAAACACGCGTGTCCCACAGTATCCGCCAGTTTTAAACACGAGAGATACATTATTTTTTCAAGTGCTCGGACAAAAGAGCCCCCCCTCCCCTTTATGGGGCGAGTAACCCGCAGGTGAACGTATGCGGTGCGTGTGGCACCAGCTCGGCGGACTACTCCCTCACCCCCCCTTACTACCCGCCCGGATGCTCCGTATTGATCGGCGCGCACCGACGCTACCACCCCCTCCGGCGGCGCGCGCACCCCAACCCTTCCGCCAACGGACGAGAGAGGAAGGATGTGAAGTTACCTAAGGCCACTCGACGTAAGAAGAAAACCAGTGGGAGGTCATGGGGTAAGGGGGATAAAAACAACGCATCGATTTCACGGAGAACCGAGGAAAGTCTCGACGGGACCGCGCGTTCGGGATTTTTTTTAGTGAAAGGTTTGAACACGCTTCCTAAAAGGGCGGGCGGGAAAGGCCCGCTGGAAAACCAAGGCGTCGCTCTCGCAAAGACCAAAATGTCGTTGACTAGGGGGCCGAATTCTGGCCAGGGTGCTAAAAAGTGTTTAATTACCATTATCATAATCATTCCTTATTAATTTTGTGTCCCACTATATTTAATAAATTTTGCAGATTGGCCCGCGAGTCAGGGTTGCCACAATTTCTCTTACAGTGAAATTCCCCGTGTTTCCTAGAGGGGATAGCCATTTTTACAGAAACTTAAGATTTAAGTATAGGAGAATGAAGATGCATTTCTCAAAAAATCGACCCGTTAAAAGTAATGTCAATGGTGTTTTAAGATAGGACGATTTGAGCTTCATGATGAAATATCCAAAATGGTTCCATAAACCCAAGAGTCCAGGAACGGAGTAGGGAAATAAGACATGTTCAAGTAAAAAACAATTATTTTCTTTAGCTTTTTATTATATAAAAAGCATCAGGCTTAATGTCCAAAAATTACAGATATTCCAATATATTTTAGTTTACTTGCAAAATTCACTGCACGGTGAACCAAGGGGTATTCTATGGAACGAGAGGGTATCTTTGGAGTAAATCAACCGGGTACCCGCATTAGAATGGGGAGGGGAAGAGAAAACCAAGGTGATACGTCACATGTGGAAAAACTACACCCAGAAATTCAGTATTTGCCTGCCTGACGCCTTGAACCGAATGACCATCGTTGCAACTAAAATTGTTTATTTAGAGTACTAATTGCACTAATAGGTTAGGAACCGGTAAGGTTGAATTTAGAGGAAGCGAACCCGCATTTGAGAGGAGAGCGAGAGTGGAAAACCACCCCAAATTCACACAACCGAGATTCGAACCTTGATCTCCCTGTCCTGGGCAGTCTAGCTCAACACGAAACTAGCGCGTTAGAGGCGGGTATAAGTATCTTTGTACGTCACTAAATGTTCAATGGAGCGGCCCTCTTGTCTACCGTAGAACTGCCGCCCAGTCAGAAACCTTTAATGGAGCAGCTACAAAACTGACACAAGCTTTTGGAATTGTCGGGATTTTTTAATGCATTTTCCCTCGTATATTATATATTTTCAGAATTTTAGATAGAAGACGAGAGGAATAAAATATGACCTCAATGAGGATATCTACGAAGTCTATACACAGGAATATTTATTTAATCTAAGTAAAGGTGACCTGGCGGTCTATGGGTAAGGTGTCAAGACTTCTGTGCTGGCGGCCGGGGTTCAATCCTCGGTCCCGGCACAGATTTATCTGATTACCAAACCCTTCCTTCACCTCTGACAAGACATCTTGTGAATGTGGGGAATGCCCAGGCCTCCATTTCATCTCACAATCACCCTACCATTACACATTAGCGTAAGTGCGTATAAACCGAACGGGTAGTAAGACGCGGCGCTAATAATAATAATAAAAGTAANACAATCACCCTACCATTACACATTAGCGTAAGTGCGTATAAACCGAACGGGTAGTAAGACGCGGCGCTAATAATAATAATAAAAGTAAAGGCGTACCACTTTAGTTCACACTTAACATAAGGGGTTCAGTGAAAAGAAAGGGAGGAGGAAACAGGTTTATTTAACAGGGCAAACAAATATTCGGGCAATTTTTTATTCCAAGATCGTTGTGAACAAATTTATATAAATACTACCGGAAAAAAACAAGTGCCGCTTCCAGTTTGCGAAACGATCTTTGTGGATAGAAGAGCAGAGGAGGATTTATTTTTAAAAAGACCAGCTTGTTTCCACTAACCTTGTACCGATGGGCAGTCGAACTCACCGTAACAAACGGGGACCGCTCCGAAGATTAAACGGGTCTGGAGAGTGAGAATTTAGGGGACCCCTTCCATACTAAGTAATTAACTTTCTCTAACAGGGTTCCTACACAAACTCATTGAATTTGTTTTCCAAGACATTTTAAGGACTTCCAAAGAATTTTCTACAATTCCTGCAGCACAAGTGTATACAGTATCTTGGCAAAATACACATAATTACATATTATCTTTCATTTACTGCAGGCTTCCAATTCTCCTACACCTGCCCGTTTACATAACTTTTATTATTTTTATATATTCCATGACACGAGTTACTCAAATAATTGACCACAGTTAACCACAGTAATTTAGGCCAATATTATTTATATATTTATTTGAGGTCGGACACAAAGTTTATTTATAGTTTTATTCCACTTAAAATATTCACACCACTTTCACAAAAACTTATAACGAACATAGCTTCAAAATGGCGACTGACGAATTTAATCATAAAATCATGTATTGTATGTAAAAAAAAAAGACAATTTTTTCCAAGTAAATACGATGACTGTATTAAAAGGTATTGATGTATGCACTATAATACACAAAATCAGTAAAGTTCCAAAACGATAAATAAGTACTTTTAATTATGTTTAAAATATTGTTTTGAGTTAGATGAAAAGAAATTATTTAAAAAAATTAAATAGTATGAGAAAACTTAAGTTTACGTTATTTTAAATGTAAAATATAACAAGTAATAAAAGATCTTTACATTTATAACAAAACTGTGATCTTTTACAAATGTTGGCAACCCAAAACCTAAACATATGATTTTCGAACAGTCATCCAGGTAAAAACCTATCGTGAATGGAATATACCAGTAAACCCTTGCGGAACTTTCGCACATTCAACCTCCCCCCACCACAAAAAAAGAAGTATTTAGTATTTGATGGGTTGTTGAAATTAATACTCAGCGAAGTGTATACACAAACTAGTAAAGAGTTTATTTTAGGTGAATGATAAAAAAAAATGTTAATTTTTCTTTTAACTTAAATTCTAAACAAACTGTGTTTTAACGTAAACTGAGTATGCTATCTCAGAAGTCTGTAACAAAACCTATCCACTGATACCTTATTCGTCGCTGTAGGTTTTGTATTAGTCGAGGAAAGGGGATGTTGACAACAGAAATAGTATATAGGATTACACCGCCCTCCTTATCACCAGGTGTCAACTAGTGTTCGACCAAAGGGCCTTTTTTGGTTGATGCCAAAGCTGAAGAAATCGCGTATGTTATGAAAAATCCCAATTTTTAAGTTTAGTGCAGTTTCTGTTGCATTTCAAATTTAAGATTGTGTTTATTTAAATAACAGGTAACAATTTTTTATTGTTGATTAAATAAATTAGAATACATTTCCAAAACTGTGATACTATTTAAAATAAATACAACATAAATTACCAAAAAAATATCAATCCCTTCTTTCTCTTAATATTTATTTTGCTTTGAAGACGTGACTAAATTATTTTTTATTCCCATATAGTCCAGTACAAAAAATTAATCAACTATATTTTATGTATATGATAATTAATTACGTTAGCCATGGTTTGAGGGGAAAGTTCTTAATAAATCTGATAGTAACACGGACCATGTTTCGCCCATTACTGAGCACCGACCGGCCGCCTGATCAAACATGCAGTTATGACCCTTTAGGTGTCTTGTCACGTGACAGCTCCCGCACCCACGAGCGTACATGAGCGTTTGTTATATGAACCTCTGGCTTAATTTTGGCCGAAGTCGACCGAGCCCGAATGTTCGGTCGGACAATAGTGGCAACGTGCGTGTGTGTGTGTGAATGCATATATACAATTTCCTCCGTTCCACGGGAATAGTGGTAGTAAGCCCTCTTAGAACAAATAATAAAAACTAAAATAAATGAAGAACTGAATAATAAAATAAAAATTGGTTATTTAACAAAACAAATTATTACACAAGGTATAATAATAAAAGTGTGTGCGATGCCCAGCCAAATATACGGAACGCAGAGATGTGACATTTTTAACATAGGTCTTCAATAATATAAGGGGGCTGAACAGACTCGAACCCAGTAGGGTGAACGAATGATATAAGGGCGTCAGTCCCTCGCAATCTATACTCCATTCACGGTAATTATTACGCTTTGAAAGGTTTTTCCTACCAATATTCTACTATATAATAGATTTCTGGTAAGGAAAAAGGCCTTTCAGGAAACAATTCCTACGCTGAACAGACTTTACTAGACCGCCGATGACGAAATCAAGGTTCGGATCCAGGTGTGTATTGATTTTTTTTTGCATAGTAGTTTTACAATCTAGCTCCACGAAAACCAGCATAGCCTCACCCCTTAAACCTCAGCGTAATTAGCACACATTCGTACAGCCCGAACAGGCAGTACAACGCCGTGCAAAAATAAGAGACTCAAATCGATATTTACAATTTTAAACTGACGCAGGATTTCTGTGTTACATAAGTCTTCTTACGCCGGTCTAAGTTGGCCCTCCACACCCACCGCAGGTCGATAACTAATCACCACAGTTCGCTTCGGGGCTAATAATACCACCTAACAAGAGTGCGTGCCATTCGCCAGTGGCGGCTCGCGAATAATATGAGTGCCGGTTCAACGATATCCACAGGTCACATTCGCAGAGGAAAATGGGAGGCGGGGGGGAGGGGGAAGGGAGACAAGCGCTCGAGAGGACACTTAAAATCTCTCCGATCATAGCGTAGCACCGTGGTTGATGATACAAACGTTAAAAGGCGAATGGATTTGCTAGGGCGAAAATTAAGAGGGTTGCCACCCTTTTCTTAATACAAAATTCCCTTTGTTTTCGATATTTTCCAGGAGGAATGCCCATGTTTACCAACCTTTCAAAGAGTGATTTAAACTAGTGTACCCTCTCACCCCCTAGATCCAATCTACGGTTATGTGCAGCCCGCTGAACATAATATAATGTACCAACATTCAACTCAGCCCGGCACTTTCGTTAATAAAATAAGAGGTCTTGTCCCCCTAGCGAGAAAATAGCTGATAACATTTGCGCAGCAATCTTATAGCGGGAACGCCCAAGACAAGAGAGTATGTATGCTAGCATTGTGAAACTTTTAGAGCAAAAACCGATGGAGCGGTTTTCGTCGAGTCGACAGCCTTCTCTACCACAGCTTCTAGACGGGTCGTTTTGCTCAACGAAAACCGCGTCGTCCCTTAGACCAAACAGATGGAATAGAAGGGGTGAAGTGGTATTTTAACACCTCGAGCTGCTATAGTAAAAATCAGGGCAGGATAGACGGAACTATTATTATTATTAGCACCGCGTCTTACTACCCGTTCGGGTTATACGCACTTAAGCTAATGTGTAATGGTAGGGTGATTAGTGAGATGAAACGGAGGAACTACAGTTTAACATGGGATCCGAACCACGGTTGAGACCTGGCATTCCCCACATTCACAAGTTGTGATTAGTACACAGCTTGTCAGAGGTGAAGGAAGGGTTTGGCAATTATTTTGGGAGAAGCGAGCAACAATTAGTTTTTCTACCGACACAAAACTTGTTCGCTGGGCTTGATAACAGTGGTCGGGTATTTCTGATACTTGCAGATTGTCAGAACAGTGGAGAGAAAACGCTCGTTAGTAGTTTACTAATCCAGAGTTAAAAGGTAACAAAAATATTGAAATCAGACTCGTTCGTCCACCGTAGTTAAGGGGTCGTGGTAAAAAAAAATCTTATTGTTTTAGGTGGAATATAAATAAGTGGCAACATAGTTTGAAAGTATTCAAATTAAAATACATTTTATTGAGTTTATTATTTTAATTTTTTAGCACCGTGTCTTACTACGCATTCGGGTTATGCACCTATCATGTAATCTTATATAGTTGATGAAACTTCAAATGAGACCGGCCATTCTACAGTAGCCCCATGGCTTCTTTGGTGCTGACTGACATCTTTGAAAAGTTACCAGACCAAATTATGTATAGCTACGCCGGACCAAATGATATGTAAAAACATGGGTTTAGCAGCTGTCACTTCTGACAGTCAAAATGTAGGTATATACCTAAATGTTGACTGTCAGATGTCAGCTGTGTGCTGTCAGTCAGCACCAAAGAAGTCATGGGGCTACTGTACCCAATATAAAGATTTAATTTTACAGTTCGATATGTTGCCATATCTACCTTGGTGGTCTTGGGGTAAAAATCTTGCCTTGGGAGCCGATGTTAGTGTGTTCGAACCCAGCCGAGGTTGACGGATTTTTCTTGAGCGATAAAAATTCGCAGCACAACTTCCTTCGGAGGGGAAGTAAATCCGTCGGTCCCGTGTCGATTGTGGCGTGTTAAAAGAAACCGGGAAGGTATGTGGAAATACCTTTCACTCTGGCCCAGAGAAATTCTCGTGTGCTGATAGTCCCACATAAAGCCACCAGCTGCAGTCATACACGAAGATGTCCAATAGACGACGACAGCTCGGTCTCTAGATGGACGCGACAGATTCAAATCTAACTCTCCCAAAACAAGATAGTCCTCCCCCCTTCAACCTTTTGCGTAGCTCGTCAAACACCGCAATCATCATTGTCATTAGACTGGTATGACGTCACATTGGGCAGTGGGAGCAACGCACCAGTGTTGCCAGATGTACATCTGGATGCTACAGTCCGATTTATAGAGCAAGAAACTTTTCCGACGTATGCAAGTTACTAAAGCAATTATCATATATTCATACGTCAAACCATGTGATCTGTCGTTGTAGCTTTAGATGAATAATATATATATTTATTTATTTTGTGTGTTTGTGTTTTTTAAGTTCCGTCCAGCCTGAAACATACCCTGTGTAGTAGTATTCAGGGTAACAGATAAAACAAGTGCACATGAAGGGACTGCGTGGGACCCACGAGTGCTCCATGTGCTTCAAAAAGGGTATTAAATTCTCATACTTCATCAAGGTGACAAGTGTAAAGTCTTGTAACTTACGTTAAAACAGAAAGAGTTGAGGTTCATGAGGAAATACCTATTTTGTGGTTTCATAACCCTTGTTTACGGGGTTAACAATGCATGTTTGAATTGGCGTGCTTTGTTTACTTTTTCGTCTTTATAAGCTTTCATTCAGTTAAATGTTCCAAATTAACAAATATTCCACTATTGAGACTAGATTATTAACTAACCCCCCTCCCCGTTTTTCACGGTTCGTGGCAACACCGTAGCTGTCGGCTACCACCACTCCTACGTTAAAAGTACTGAGACTGGAGAGTTGGCAACAGTGCGCCCAAGTCTGCCTCTTCTTCAACAGGACATATGTCATGAGTACATGCCCATTATCATACGATACAGCACAAACGATGTGTCCAATTGCCAATGCGACTGATAACAGAACAAGTACCTAAAGAAAAACTCGTTAGACCGAAATAATTGGGACCGAAAACTTGTTCGGATTAAAGGGCGATCAAGGACCTTTGAGTTAGTTTTAGCATTTAGTTTTCCGTTGGGAAGTCGCTCTTTCATATAAGTCAGGGTGATTCAACGGTTTCATCCCAAGGTCACAGACAAATAATATACCTAGAAGCTCAATCCCAAAGTTAAAATGGCTGCGCTAATTTCGGCAGCTTGAGCTCTTCACCACCAGGATCTCTGCGGTTAGTCCCATCATCAGCCAGCAGTCACTAGGGACGTGAAAAAAGTATCAATACTTTTACTAATATCGAAATTTTCCTTTCGATACTAGTATTTTTTCCCCTGCTAGATACTTTTATTGACATTAGTACTCACACGCCGGTATCGAAAGAAACAACTTTTTCTGTTATTGGCACTAATGCTGGGATTAAATGTTTACTAAGGTGGACTATGGAGGAAGAACAAATAACACTATTTCCCAATTCTCCCTCATTTTTTTGTAAAACAAGCAAGAATATCTCTAACTGGTATGGTAAAACCTTTTATAATATCCATCATATCATGCTTTACCTTCTAAGTTCCAACATCTAGCAGACGCGATAGATCTAAGTATACAATAATATCGTTACATCATTATAATTTTCAGTGTTTAAATAAACATGACAATACAATTAAGATGCAAAAGTTGAATTAATTATATCAGATAAAAAAACTTTTCCATATTAAAATTTCAATATCAATACTTTTCTTTCGATAATAGTTCTGTATCGATATTTTTCTTCTGATACTTTTAATAAGTACAGTTTCGATACTTTTCTTTCTAAACCACATCCCTAGCAGTGACACTAGCGAAGCCCAGTGTTGAAGGGCTCAAGCTGGCAAAAGGAACGCAGCGAAACCACCTTGAGGTTGAGAGTCTGTTTCTTACTTGTCTGTACCCAAGGGTCACATATGATTTATCAGTTTGCACCGCGGGCCAAAGATGTAATTAGTAATCCCATCAATTTAATAAAGATCTAACAATATTTAATATAAACAATTATTACTTTCAATACTTATACATGCATTGTATTTTTGGTTGATAGAAGCTAATATTTCACTTAAAAAAACTTATTTTCTTTTATCTACCCGCATTTGCGTGGCTGGAGAAAAACCATCGAGGAAAAAGCACTCTCAGTAGACCTGGACGGGATTCGAACCCCAATCGCCTCGTCATCAGCAGGTCAGTCTAACATGAGAGTGAAGGCTGAAGAGTTTAGACCAGGGATGGTGAGACTTTTCCAAACAGTGTGCCACTTAAGGAATATCTGAATTTTGAACCAGTCCAATGAGAAACTTCTTATTTACGTTTTTAAATGGTTATTTAAAAATAAGACTTATTTTAATCATTACTAGAACGCGGCACTAATACAATTATTAAATGTTAAATAGGTAGAATGTATTTACTTGTCAAAGTGAGGAGTATCATTTACAATATGAATGCCATTAACAAAATAAAAACATTGAAAGTCACAATTTCAAGCATTTAGCATTTTATAAGACTAAAATAAACAAGTTTAGACATTGTATGAGAATATAAAAAACACGTTATTGTTTCGAAAGTGGTTTGTTATCTCTAAAACAACCTTAGAATGAAAATCAACAACACAAGGTTGCTAATCATTTTTCGTGTTCTAGATTTTCTAGAGGGAATTAACATTTCCCCAGAAGCTTGTAATCCTCCCGCCTGCGTCTAGGTCTTCTCAATGGTCTCTTCCCATTAGTTTTGCCGATCATAAGGTTTAATACGGTTCTAGAGGATAATAGAAAAATAATTTAGTGTTCTTTCCAGTAATAATCAAATTCATGTACTGTTGAATGTGTTGTTGATATTTTAACAGAGTTAAAATATGACTACAGTAGCCCCGTGGCTTCTTTGGTGCTGATTGACAGCTCACAGCTGACTTCTGACCGACAACATTTAGGTATATAACTAAATGTTGACTGTCAGAAGTGACAGCTGCTAAACACATGTTTTTGCAGATCATATGGTTC
>CABFOW010002012.1:0-23877 GCA_902141385.1 Timema californicum
TACTGTATATACCTAAATGTTGGCTGTCAGAAGTCAGCTGTGAGCTGTCAGTCAGCACCAAAGAAGCCACGGGGCTACTGTAATCTTGTTTATTTTACGATCTAATAACTCGATTACATATTTCTGCTCCAGGGTAAGAGACAATACTCTAACAAAATGTGCCAGTTATCTCACTATCGATACCTCCTCATATCCTGCGACAGTCGTTTGTCTTCCTCGCCCAACTTGACGGTGTGAGCCAATACAAACAGCTTGGAAAGCCAACAGGACCTACCACCTATATTAAACTCTCCAATGTGCTGCTATGCCAAGTGGTGACACCTCGAACTCAGGACCCTCGCTCTCTTCATTAGTCGAGTAATCGGACAACATTACTCGGGCGTCTTGCGATGGAATACGATACTAATAAATCTCTTCCTGTAGTAGTCAGTGACCTCCGCCCCCCTATTTCCAGGATTAACGTTGCTTGTACAGTCTGTATGGAAGTATGCGATACATTCGTGTTAAATAAATTGATAATAATTGTACCTTTTTAAAAGTGAAAACTGTTTTTATTTTATTTTTCTATTTTTTAACTTATTAGTTTCAATTTATAAATAATCATATTTTGCTAAGGGCAAATTATAACCAATAAAATAATTAAGACATACTGTAATTAGTTTCGTTATATGCGATTGTGGAAATAGGACTCCCGAGTAAAAAAAAAAATCGAGAAACTTGCATCGAGTACTTTTAAAAAGAATCGGAAATGTGATACGTTATCATGCTTTTCGAATGTGTACCTTACATCTGCGAGTATTTTGTATTGAAAATGCACGGGCAACATTTAAACCATAAAGGATCGTTTTTGCGTAGCAGCAGAAACTGTTGGTGAAAAATGAGCTCTAAGGGAATGTGTCTTTTAAATGGAAATAGCACGGTAATCAGTCCAGTCAATAAGGTCGGTTCTCAATTATCTGGTAAGAAAAGAGAAAATAATAACAAGGACCGAGTAAAGTTACTCGAGTAATCCCGGAAGTAATCGAGTACTCCCGATTACACAACACAATCGAGCAGCTCGATTGTGCCCATCACTAATGGAGAAGGAGGAGGAAAGTAAAATTGCCTTGCCGAGATTCGAACCATAAACTCGTCGCCGGAAATCGAGTCAGTTGGGTTTGTTTATTCTGTCGCTCAAATGACAGGGAAAGGGAAGATGAATTCAAATTAATGTTGTCATCGCTCGGTGTGTAAGTCGTTTCTCCCAGGGTAACTGAGGAGTACGAGCTAGGGCTGTGGTGTCGGCACGCCAAGACTTCGACTCTGACCGGCTCCTATGTTTTCTATTGTCAGATTAATAGCAGATTTACTGCTGTAAAATGAGAAGATTCTTTGACATTGTGAATTTATATATTTGAATAAATATTTCAATCCAAATTAACCAATATTGGTCCAAAAGAATAAAAAAAAAAGTTAAAATTATATATCTACCATATAAAACTGTATTGCTATACTATTATATTTGAAGTCGGGGTCGGTACATTTTTACCGATTTTAGCTCCTTCCGCGCCAAAATGTCTTCCGACTTGACAGCCCTGGCACTAACCTAGAGCTACTCCTATAGCGACCTCTTTCCTATCCGCGCGGGGGATCCCCCCAACCTCCACGACACCTTTCGAATAATATCAACTTTGTTTGCATATTATAAAATGTCCTTGGTTTCTTAATATTTCCTAGCCATGCTTAGCTCAGCTAAAAGGTTTGGTTTAAAAAAATCCAGGTGATATTTCTTTATTATCGTCGGTTAATAATTCAGCATTACATAAGAGGCAAAACCGTGAGAATGGCTATCGATTTAGAATCTCTATCGGGTTAAAAACAAACTTTTAGGGCATACAAACAATTTTTACGGCCAACATTGGTAACATTTTACTATATTATTATTATTATTGTTATTTTATAGATGGCTTATTGGTTGACGTTGAATATGTGAAAGTAGATCTAGTTACTGTTTTAGTTGACAGTTAAGGTTTTTCGTAGGAAACTTCTACTTCTACTTAAGTTGTTTTTTTCATCACACTTGGGAGAGAGACCAACGTAACAATCAGGAAGAGAGGGGGAGAAAATGAGCAGTTCACCCTGAGAGGACGACTACGGACCTGCGGTTATGGAGTCTTGTGTCGGGACCTGGTTTAAAAAATTCTTTGTTGAGATACCCGCCTCGGTGGCGTAGTTGGCTAACGCGCTAGTCGTGTTGAGCTCGACTGCTGGACGGGGAGATCGAGGTTAGAATCTCGGTCGGGTGAACTGGGGGTGGTTTTTCCTAAATGGTTTCCCACTCTCTCTTCACGCAAATGCGGGTTCACTTCCTCTAATTCAACCTTTCCAATTCCTAATCCATTAGCGTAATTAGTACTTAAAAGCGTATAACCCGAATGGGTAGTAATACGCGGTGCTAAATATTATTATGTATTGAGTATATGATATAAGGCCACCTCTCAGCGTCATGTACGAAGATATTACAGGGGAGGGGGGAATGCCATTGCAGGTTGTAGTTATAAGATAGGCCCATGGTGTGTTTCGTCAAGACAAGGTGAAGTGTGCATACAAGTACCTCGCCTGACCTTTGTCTTTGTCTTCGTCTTCACTCGAGTCATTTTCTGAATCTCGTGAAACCACAACTTCCCCCCACCGCGGCCAAGGGTTGGGGGAGCGGTGGCATTCCAGAACATTCCTGACGAACGCTGCCATCTTCCTCCCGTCGGTGATATTCTGACTGGAACACAAACTCGCGGTCGAGAATCCGAAACAAACATCTCTCTCTCTCTCTCTTGTGTCAAGTAACGTCGAATTTAGTCACGTTTGTTAATATTTAGGTTCGCAACAGCCTCGACCCACCTTGGCGCTAAGGTGCGAAATACACGCCCTCTTCCCCCGCAGCGCTGGGCCTACGATGTCCGGTGCACTTTAGAATAAAATAACCTTTGGGCCTATATATAAAGTAAGGGCACATTCACAGCAGACGGTTGTAAGGTGGTCTGTCTGTCTGTCTGTCTGTAGGATTGTGGTAGGAGGGAGAAAATAGAAACACGACAACTGCACATCACACGTTTTAGTAACTTTTGTAACTGACTATACCGCTCTGTCGTGAACGTGTTTGCTCGAAATAAGCTGTAATTATTATTTAAAGCTGCACGAACTCGTTGTTTGGCAAGATTAGTGATCATTTGTTGCGCACATCAGGTAGTAAGTGTTATATTTCTCAAGTCGTGTGATCTGCAGCTATCACCTTTGCCAAAACAACAATATTAATATAATACAATACTATCCGTGTCGACCTGTGTTTTCTAAAAGGCTGTAGGTAGGCGAGCATAAGATGACCGAGATATATCACCTGGTTAAAATGCGCCCGCACTCGTCTGGGGATGTAATCCCTGTCTCTACTATCCTTGTAAACAAACCTTTCCAGTTGTGAACCAGCCCCAATGTCAGGAAGTGAGGAAAGACGTGTTAAGCTTTACACTCTAATTCGCATTTCGACGCTACAAGGATCTGATCCTGGAACCTGTCATTCTATCCTCTCTGTTACAACTCACTTCTTTTATATGGATTGATAATATCTATCTAGTGACATCACATGACTCAACACATGGACACGTGAAAGTAGACCTGTTATTGCTCCTGACCCGGTGTTACCGGTTGAACCAGTACACCATCCTCTTGTTGACGAGACATCTTGGTACCGAGCTGTAAGAGGTCCCCCAGATTTGGCGGCCTTAGAACTCGAGTTTGGTGTGTGGACCGAGTCCCAGCTATCCGAGTGTTGTCCGCAGTGTGTCATGGGGTAGGGATGATGGAAGATATATTATGTACCCGATAATCCACCCACGCGCTGTTCAGACCCTGACCCCTCGCCATGAGACTGACGGCGTTGTCTGCGCGCACACCCGGTGTGATGTTATTGTAAATGTCAGAATCCCCTTAATATCGATTACAATTAGTTTTGGCCGAACTTGTTATCTAAAGATGTCCAACTTGACTTCTACTACATATAACATTCTATCATCTGAGAGCTTTCAGAGATAGAACACATCACACAGTACCCAGTACTGTAGCTGTCCCTGAATCACCACGTGGCACTGGCGAGCTGTTATTCTGACGTAACCTAACTCCTTTTCCTATTATAAATACCAACAGATGCTTATTCTAACGCTTTATATATAATATATCAAGATAAGTTTAGTATTTAAATCTAAAATGTTAACTCAGTTTACCCTGAAAGGTAGCCAGCAGTCTGACCTTGACTGATGACTCTATGGCCCACACCACACCGAGGATCCCTGCAGGGCCTTGTAGTTGAGGCATCTAGGGGGTTTCGACCTATTGGTGTAGGTACACCTTTGTGTTCTGTCTCATCATGGTCCACACTGAAAGATGGCAAGATTACCTTAGTGTTGGAGGGGGTGCCAAATGAATCAGCGACATAGAGTTTAGTTTACTGCTCATGCTAATATCAACAGATCTTGAATATCTGTCAAAAGTGTCCTGGAATTTGGTCAATTTTTTTAAAATGAACAGAAAAAGTTTTGACAAAATTCCAGGACACCCTTGACAGATATTCAACATCTGTTGATATTAGCATGTGCAGAAAACTAAACTCTGTTGTTACTGGAGAAATATTTGATTTATTTTGGCCAAAAAAATGTAAAGCTACAAAAACTGTAAAATTACTCGCGCGCAGAACAGAGCAGAACTATGTAACATCTTGTATCACACGGCAATAACTATAAGTGATGATGCGGCGGGTTTGTCATGTTCTTGAGTCACGGGTCCAAGGTCAGTTCCGGCTATTTTTGTTGAAACTTTGGGGACTTTTTACGAAGCCAGTCCTCTCACGTAGTAAGTTGTAAATAGGGCCGAATTGAATTTTAATAACAATTAATCGTCGAAGACGGATAAAACTTTTTTAGTTGGTTTTATTTTATTGTAGGTGTGTTTCTAAGCTGTGGAATCTTTTTGTTTCTGGGCAGTAAAGCTGGTTAAAAACGGTACTATCATGAAGCTGTCCATCCCCCGAAATTTGATAGTGATCGGTTCAGACGGTTTTGAGACGTGTGAATCCAAAAATAAGCACAATTCGTCACACTGCGTGGACAGCTGAGAGATTTGAGTACTTTTCCTTGGATTGGGGCCATTTGCGTTGTTTTCCGCCCACCCTGAGACGCCCTCTGGAGGGAAACATTTCCAAAACTATGCTGGTAACTTTCGTCGAGTTCTTTTTGTTTTTGACATACCTCGGGGGACATGGAGACCAGGGAATCTTCACGAGCTGCCCGATGAGAGTGCGATTTTTCTAAACGATTACGGCAGTGGCGAATAAAAACTGTCGAACAATCAGATTGAGCTGAGCATAAGGCCACACCACACGTGTTCTTCGACAACATGTGGACTTTTCGGTCCCCAAATTGGCACATTATGCCTATTCCCTTTCCCCGAAATGTGAATAGTGGCCTCGTCCGAAAACATGATGTGCGATAACAAGTTGTCACCATCGATGCGGATCCAGTATATATATATTTTACAAATGATTGTCGTCTGGTTTGATTTCCTGCAAAATCTCCACCTTATAGGCCTGAAAGCGTGATCTGCGGTGAGGAACTCTTTGAATCGTTGACAGTTTCATTCCGGGGCTTCACGTCTTGGAATGACGGAGGGTTATACGCAACCTGCGCCTGCTCGCTTGGAGTCGCCATTTTATAAAATGACTGGCTGCAGTGCCATTGCGGTCCTGACGCGCACTACAAAATGTTCACGTAAACTTTGAGAATGTTGGACACCCTGTATTTAAAATAATGAAAGAAAGTGAAAGCTCAATATCAAGTTCTCACGCTCTTTGGAGGATTCAGAGTTGGTGTCGTCCACTCACCAGATAGCGCCAAGGTGAGTCTGCTCGTCCCAGCTTATCCGGTCTGATGTACTGAGTTGCTTGTATATTTTCTTTAAATTCCACCTCCTCAATTCTATATCGTAATTAAATGTGTATAGCCCTAGCGCGGAGCAATAAAATAAATTTTTTCCAAACAATAATTGTGGAGGAATTATCTCATTGTCAAAAGAGCCGCCGCGTCTTGGATTGCTATGATGACGAGAGGTATCGGCAGGTCATTTTATTGATTTTCGAAACTAGTAGATACTAAGCAGTAGGTATTCATCAGACAAGTAAACGAAAAGTCAGGGAGAAAATTTAATAAATTTAAAAAAAAATCAAGCAGGAGGCTCAGTTTTTGTATACATTTTTCATTTTTACCTTCTTGCTACTTTACAGGTAGATAAAGTATGGTGATCGTCAAAACTATATAACTCGAGATTTTTTTTATCAATGTCGATGTTTCGCGACCCCCCCTCCCCCCGAATAAGAAAGAGTGGTTTTTGGATTGCTGTCTGTCTTTACCTTGGAGTGGATCCTAAACTATTTTACCGATCGAGCTAAAGGCTTTTCATTGGGTTGCCCCGAGGATTTTTTTGGAATTGGATATCTAACCCTAAAATTAAGGGTAGTTTCGTTACGGACGAAAAGAGAAAAAATCGAGTTTATCAAAATCGGCTCTAGAGATTTTGATTTTTTTTGATCATATCTCTAGTCCTTTGAGATATGAATTGCTCGTCTCTGCAAATATGTACGTATATTTATGGTAAAAATATTTTATTTTAAACAAATAATTTTCAAGCTCTACGCAAATATACATATTTTTTTACTTTTCGAAAACTAAAGGTAAAGTGACCCCCCGAATCGTAAAAAATTGTTTCTGCAATGCTGTGTGTCTGTTCAAACATAAATTAAGAGTAGTTTAATAAAGGGAGAAAATAGGGGGGGGGGGATCAATTTTGTCCAAATCGGGTTTAACGATTTTGATTAAAATTCGTATCTAGGCGTTGATTAAGATTATTTGTATTTGAAATATATATTTTTAAACCAATAGTTTCTGAGATATTCGCAAATATATTTATACAATTTGGTGAGACTTAATTGCACAGAGATACAATTAAAAGTTTCAACTTAATAATTATGTAATGCCATAGAGTAAGCAAATAAGTAAGTCTAAAAAATTGTATGCTCTTTTTTCCTTAACAGTAACCTCTTAGGGGAAGTGTTTGCACAGCAATTGTCTATCACTATCATTTTACAATTTAGACGCAACAGTTAAAGTTTCCCTATTTCTTTGGTCCAAATATCCAAATGTGGACTAATTTCTTAAGAATAAATTTATAAAATCTAGAACCGGGAGTCAGAATGTTTAACTTAAGTATAACACAATTTTGGCTCAGGTATGCTAGTGTACATTATTTTGTTTCGCATATATTACGAGTTTTGAGCAAATATATCAATTTTCAAACATTGGGGTGAGAAAGTTCATGCGGCGTTGAATAGCATTTTTTTCACTATGAAAATGTAAACCCATTTGTATTTGGTAAACAACCATGAGTTTATTTATAGTTAATTTTAATCTGTAGACACATCAAAGATCCAATCAAGCCCTTGATTTGAAATATTTAGAATGAGCAGAAACATGGACATTGAGTGTAAGGGAAGCTAGTAAAGGGGAAGCCATGAGAATGAAATGTGTGAGGAGAAACAAGATTAGCATTGAGGTTATCTGGTAAGGAGTTGGTAAACAGGAAGTAAATGAGATGGTAGAGGAAGCAAGGCTGAGATGGTATGGTCGTGTACTGAGGATGTTGGAGTACATGAGATAGTAGAGGAAGCAAGACTGAGATGGTATGGACATGTAATGAGGATGTTGGAGTACATGAGATAGTAGAGGAAGCAAGACTGAGATGGTATGGTCATGTAATGAGGATGTTGGAGTACATGAGATACTAGAGGAAGCAAGACTGAGATGGTATGGGTATGTAATGACGATGTAAAAAGAGACGAAGCCAAAGAAAATTATGAAGATGAAGTATGTAGGGAAAACACCGAAAGGGAGGCCAAGAAAGAGATGGGAGGAGCGGATAAAAGAGTGTGTAAAGGCCGTATTACACGTAGCAGGTTGCAGCGCTGCTTTCTGGCGTCGGTTTGCAGCGCTGCAACCTGCTACGTGTAATACGGCCTTAAGGGAGAGAAAGAATATACCTAACGCTTACATGATTGGTGGAGCGATCACGTGGTATATCATCAGTCAGGAAAAAGTTTTCGATCAAATACACGTACACAGCACGTGAGATCGATTACAGACCGTGCGTGCGTCGTGTGAACCGAGGGGGGATGGTGACCATGTATTACATTAACAATAACAGAACCGGGACTACCGATATTCTCCACTCGTTTGAGAGGAAAGGCTGACGTTACTTCCCGAGCTTGTCACAATAGTACACACCTCTGGTCTCGTCTCGTAGACTGGGAGGTTGTCACGTGCACCACTCTTGATGATAGGTTGCGACGGACGCTAACTACCGGTCAAGCGAGGCATCGCGTGGTCCCCAGCGATTCTAACGTAGCTCATTATTTCCCCTTGTCTTGTTTGTTACCAGGTATACACCTGCAGCCTTCACGTTTGATAACATTACAATAATATTATAGGGAAATGCTGTCACTCTTGTATTTTCCAAAAGGTGGTCCAAATAGCTCAATGAAGGTAGATTTGGAAACCATGTAGTAACTCCGCCGTCGACGAGACGAGACGAGACGAGTTTATTGACCAGGGTTGAGAAGTAGATGAGTGGTTGAGTGCATCGAACCCTCCCCGTCACGGTGCGACCAACCTGCCAGAACCAATTAGCGCGGGAGGTGGATGAACTGACAGCGACCTCACACACGTTCACACCCTTTACTTCTGTCGCAAGAGTTTGTGTAAACTAGACTAACCGCTCTTCTTTAAAACGTCGATGAGAAGTCATTTGAAACTTGAGAACAGTCCGATATAGATCTTGGAAAAAAATTATCAACTCGGAGAAATAGAAACATAATACCTCAATTTTGTTGTAATTCGTTCACCATTACATTTATACTTCACTTAAATGTTAAGTTATGGCTCTGTGGTGTGGTTGTTAAGTTTGTCGTGTCGCTTTTCTCCAAGAAGATAGTTCCATTCCATTCTCGGTAGCTGCTGCTAACATGTGTGTAGCCTTGATATTTGCACCATATGTGGACTGGATTCACTTGTCAGTGTGTATAAGAAGTAGCGGCTTCGTAAACAACGCGTGTTTGTCTGCCGAGGACACCGCTACTAGAGACTCTAGAGCAGAGCGATGAAACCATCTCTGATGGCTGTATTGAACTGGACCGGACATTCTCTGTGTGAAGGGGATCTGGTGACAGGCTTCCGAGCTGTGGTCCGGGTTTCAATCCTCGGTCCCGGCACAGATCTATCTGATTGCCAAACCCTTCCTTCACCTCTGACAAGACATCTTGTGAATGTGGGGGAATGCCAGGCCTCCACCGTGGTTCGGATTCCACGTTAAACTGTAGGTCCTCCATTTCATCTCACAATCACCCTACCATTACACATCAGCGTAAGTGCGTTTAACTTGAACGGGTAGTAAGACGCGGTAATAATAATAATAATAATGTGTGAAAGGAGAGTGGAAAACTACCCTTGGTACAACTACCGGGATTCGAACCCCAACCTCTGACATCTCTAAACTAGCTTGTCATTTTATGAGGATACCTTCATTATAATAATCACACCACCCAGTATCCCTGACCGTTACTTTATCACTCTTAGAGGGGACACCGGGGCACTAAGGTCTGGTGACAGACAATACCTACATCTTGCTTAGCTCTCATCTACATCCTTAAACTGTGGGTATTTTAATTAATTAAAACAAAATATAGTGAATGTTAAATAACTGCTCGTATCTATATATGGTTACCGCATCACATTTTGTCAAAATGTGTTGCACATGAACTGCCCCCCTGCTTGGGCGAATAGGCAGGTACCCACTTTTACTTTGTGAGGTTAAGTACAAACCAACGAATGTAATTGGTTTTGTGAAACTGGTAGATCCAAAATAGTGGTTCCTGGTACCTTGTGATCTTCTCAAGACCCGGTTCCATTGAACCATTCATTAACTTCCTCTAACCACCGCGTTCTCACGACACGGATTACACACCACAAATTAATCGTGGAAAGTCACTTGTCCCGCGAGGCATCCTGGACAAAGGGTCACGTTATCAAGGTCCCTGCATCTCACCCCGCTGATAACACCTGGAACAGTTACCAGAGCTATGATATTGTGATTCGTCCAACGTGTGGTTCCCACGCGAGTCGGGCTTAGCGGCTGGTGACGTAAGGTTGGCATAATCCATCCGCGGTAGCTTCGGACGTTATTATTATCACCGCGTCTTACTACCCGTTCGGATTTACGCACTTACGCTAATGTGTAATAGTAGGGTGATTGTGAGATGAAATGGAGGACCTACAGTTTAACGTGGAATCCGAACCACGGTGGAGGCCTGGCATTCCCCACATTCACAAGATGTCTTGTCAGAGGTGAAGGAAAGGTTTGGTAATCAGATAAATCTGTGCCGGGACCGAGGATTGAACCCCGGCCGCCAGATCAGAAGTCTGACACCTTACCCCTAGACCGCCAGGTCACCCAGGACGTTATTCGTCTGCCAAACTGATTGTGGTTTCGTTGCTCTAACCAGGGCAGGGGGTTTAGATTGATTTAACCTGCCACAGAGCTGAAGTGTTTGTACTTCCTTCCCTTGGTTTCACAGGTATTTTAGATCTATTTAGAACATTCTAGTACGTGTGGACCTTGAATTTTCCAGCCATATTTAGTGAAGTTGCTCAGAGACATGCAGCTTAAAGCAAGTACTTTGATATTATTATTATTATTGTATAGCATTGATAACATTCTGTAACCATTTGGAAAGCGACATGACTTGATATATCAATACGAGTAATGTTTCTATCCTCCCAGTAAAGTTACCATGAAACGACTGAGAAGATGACCTTTCAGTCTTGTGACGTCATAAACATCATTTAGCTCTCTAGGTATTCATGCATTTAATTAAAATCGCACCCTCGCCGCCTAAATGTCGAGCTCATTTGACCTAGTTGGCCGTGGACGGGAAGGTAGGGGTTCCAACCCTGGGCGGGCGTACTAGTTTAGTTTTCAGCCCATCCTCTTCGTGCGAATGCGGGTACATTTCCTCGACGCCTTCCAAATCCTTACCCCATTATCTTAGTTAACGTATGCTTATGATCTGAGAGGAGACTGGGTTGATACAATCAACTGATGAGATACCCTCCACTTGTTATTGTAACGACTGTACACAGAGATAGCTGCTAAAAGACATCTTGTTATTGTAACGAACTGTACACAGAGATATCTGCTAAAAGAGTTATAGCTATCTTGTTATTGTAACGACTGTACACAGAGATATCTGCTAAGAGTTAATAGCTATCTTGTTATTGTAACGAACTGTACACAGAGATAGCTGCTAAAAGACATCTTGTTATTGTAACGAACTGTACACAGGGATAGTCGAGGGCTAATAAATATCTTGTTGGCTGAAAGAGTGTCTCGCTGTGAGAATGTCTTTATTTTAGATAAGTTCATTTCTCACAATCTCCTGGCAATGACATTTACTGCCTTGTGGACACAATCTAGCCTCGTTTTATTTGACAGATTGTCCTCATCTGTCAATTGTTAATTTGACAGGCGACCCTGGCAACAGCCAATGACGTACACCACTAGAAATAACGGTCAGAATGCTGTTAAGACCAAGCATCCCTCTCTGTTGGAGTGATAAGGGATCTCAAATTATGTGTCACGGTAACCTGGTGAGGTTCAAAATAAGTTTGAAATTATGTTTTGATTTCGCTCGACAAAGCCGGAGGAATATTAGGAGTAGCTAGGGGCATACTCAGTTTCTAGGGTCACATCTAGGTGACATTTCAACATTGACATCTCAGTAGAGTAAACCAGACGAACTTGATGGACAGTTAGAAACCTTATCTTCTGTCTTGGCTCACACCACTTCGACATTACTTTTAGAAAGTGTTTGTAGAATATCTCAATTAAAAAGTTGCTTGATTAAAACTTGTCATCTGGCAGAAGGGCTTGAGCGCTGTGTAGAGCTATAGACGAGTAGGATGACGAACTTAATGTTTTAATGAGGAAATGTCTTCTGTCGATGCATACCTGTGTTGTGTACCAATTTGGTTCCATTTTGTTGGTTAGAGGGGGCGGGGGGGGGGGATCCAACTAGCAATTTGTCGTGAGCGACTGCAATAACCCTCGTGGTAAGAGACACAACCTTATTAACCGTTAATTAATATTTCTGTTTTCACCTCCCAAGAACCCGGTTACTTTCCGGCTTGACCCAGTTTTACGTCTTTCCCGCGATGGTTGGTGATAGAAACAGAAACACGCGCGTTCCTTGAGTGTCTTACTACCCGTCCGGGCTTTCCTCACATTTACACTATTGTGGTAGTAATAAAGGCCGAATTGTTTAAATGAAATTCACTTGCATTCATTTGTTTGTGGAAAGACTAGTAAATCGTTTAGGGAAAAAATTGGCCTCAAAACACTCGACCGGAATTAGAACCCTGACCTCGTCACTGGTAATCCAATTTATTGCGTGAGTAACTCCCTAGACCGTGCAACCACCGATGAGGGTAAAAGCTTGATTGAAATTATATTAATGGAGCTATGACCTGTTTCAATGTGATGTATTGACGCGTTGAATGGAACTTGATAAATAATATCGCATGTAGGCTGTACTGACAGTCTTGTTAAAGTTCGTTCACGGTAGGAGTTTACCTATAAAAGGACTTTTTTCCCTACCAGAAATCTATTATATAGTAAGATATTGGTAAGAAAAAAGACCTTTCAGAGGTAAACTCCTACCGTGAATGAAGTATATTCTTGGTAACCAACACCGCCACTGGGGTGTAACGCGACCTTTGAAACTTGTCTTGACATTCTCCCATTTGACATATCGCTTGGAAAGGTTAATAGACCGGGCCCAGTCGTGGTCTAATTGGCCCATCACCTTGAAATGTCACTCACTATTCTGGGAGAACTGATGACATTAGGAGATACCGTGTGTAACGTCATCATGCCCAGGACACCTAGTATAGCTAGGAAATTAAACTGTTTTTAGTTTTTCTCCTCAAGATAGAAATGTTAATGTTCTCCTATATATTATATTCTATCACGAAAATTTCTCTTATCGTTGATAAAAGACAAAATAAATTAATTGGTTCTGTCCGAAGTAATTCTTTTTTAAGTGACATTTTTGTTGTGCCAATAGTTTTTATGAGGTTTCTATTTTGGTCCCGGAAAGTACCCTTAAGTCTCAAAATTAGGTTTGAACGTGGAGGATGAGCCATGAAATATATTTTAATGACTGACCCAAATAGGCGTTTCAAAAAATAATAAACATTTGAACATAAAGGACAGTGGAGCCGGTGCAAAACTCCTACAGTTTCAGAACTGGACAAGTACATTATTAGTAATAAATACCCCTTGCAGATCATTTCGTGTATGGTAATATTCTTTGACACTGTGGATGTATGTATTAAAATAAATTTGGCAATCCAAATTACAAACATTGGTCCTAAAGAATAAAAGAAATGTACGATTTTACCGACAGCCGGCTTGATGGCCCTGCTCAAATCGCCCCGACTGTCGCATGTCACTTGTATTGGCCGTTTGAAGGGAAAACTCTTCCTTGTTCTATTATCGTGATAGCAATCCTCCAGTTTTATCTCTGGTTAATGGGGCGTGATGATCTTTTATTTTAAATACAATATCTGCATTAAATATTTTAAAATATAAACTTCTTGTTTCGCAGTTTTGGTTGAAAACTTGTCGATTAAAAATTGAAGTTTAGCGTGAGTACCCTCGACTTGCCGCCCGGTGACTTGTACGGTTTGTTCCATTCCGATCTTTTCTTAACGCGAGTTTTATCTGAACTTGTTCGCCGGAGATTGCGAGGGAAATTAGTGGCTCTCAATTCGCCCCCCAACAAGATATATTATTGACTTGACAGCTGTAAATTCAGATGGATGGAGGACTACAAATATATAAATAAAGTTTATCTTCTCTCGAGACTTGACTTGTCACTCGGTTCAAACGTATCGATTGGTCTCGGAAGGTGGGTAAGGTCGAAGAAGGTGACAGACAACCCCCCCCAAGAACAGCGTGTTTATGGTCGAATGTACTGATTTTATCAGGCCTATACTATAAAGACTGCACCCGCAACTATCTCCTGGCCAATGACGTCATAATATTTACTAATTGCATGAATGATGAAGGTAAAATTCAGAGGACCTGTTTTCATATTTGTCTGGAGGTAGATTATAAAACCATCATCAGTACACCTGACAGGTATTCGAACCCCGCTCTCCCAGTCTATTGCGAGAGTTGCGACCTGTACTATTCGACCAACTGTTGTCTAGTGTAGCTCTCTAATAGGTCCATAGGTTTTACCATACCAGCTTTCAAAATGTTTATGAAAATTTAGCCGATGGAAAGTTACTAAACAGCTGAACATTAGTAATACATTTTTTTTTCAATCTATTTTATACCCGTCTTTAACCATAGCAAATATTTTAATCCGAGCATGGATGGAAAAAAAAGATTCCTTCCATACCGATCTGATATCGGAGCGTGAGTACTAATATCAGTAAAAGTATCGGAAAAAGGTATCGAGTAAAACTACTAGTATCTCGAGGAAAGTATCGATACTTTTCCCACAACCTACTCGCAGTAGGCTAACGTTACTCGTGACAAAGAGAATTGCGGGAGTTTGAAAGGTCGCTGCATTTTACCCGGCCCGGCCCGGTTTAATTAAAAGGAATTCCCGCCCGATGAGTTGGTTCATGCGTTGTCCGCGGGTGGGGGAGGGGGGTTTGTTTACGCGGGGTCGCGTGAGCGGAATCTACATTCTCGATGGATCGATAGCGCCAGTGTCTCGTCATACACGTGCACGTCTGGGCGAGCGGTTAGCGTACCTGCTAGAGATGCGAGACGGGAAATCTAATGGGATCGCTCATGTCAACGTTTATAGATTAGTTTCTCCTGAGGGCGTTAACAGAAGCGTCACCAAACGAGCTCCGGTGGCCGCACGGTCTAACGCGCTACCCTCACAATAGACTAGTCTGCCGATGACAGGGATATCGGCATTCGATCCCGGTCGGGTTCATTGAGGGTGGTTTTTCATAAATAGTTTCCCACTCTCATGGGTGCAATTCCTCTAAATGTAACCTTCATCATCCTTGATACACTAGCGTAATTATTATTATTATTGTTATTATTATTAACACCGCGTCTTACTACCCGTCCGGGTTATACGCACTTACGCTAATGTGTAATGGTAGGGTAATTGTGAGATGAAATGGAGGGCCTACAGCTTAACGTGGGATCCGAACCACGGTGGAGGCCTGGCATTCCCCACATTCACAAGATGTCTTGTCAGAGGTGAAGGAAGGGTTTGGTAATCAGATAAATCTGTGCCGGGACCGAGGATTGAACCCCGGCCGCCATCACAGAAGTCTGACACCTTACCCCTAGACCGCCAGGTCACCCTACTATACTCTCTTATAACCCATTCGTCTCTTAACGCACTGTATTTTGAAGACTAATAGGCTCTAGGCGCCGCCACTGCGGGATATTTTCCTATTCAAAATTTCCCGGAAAATGTTCATCTTTAGTTGCCACCGGCCTTGACAATCCTGAGCCTGACTGAACCCACTATAGGTATCTAGTTGGGGTTCGAACCAGTCACTTTAGGGTCCACTCCAGACTTTGATTAACCTCTGATAAAGACCAGTTCGAGCCCCGGTTGGGACGTAGCGCGAGATTGTCCCAGGCGCGTTTCCAGAATATTCCATCCTGCGACCTCACGCTGTCACGCTAATAGATTTCCGGGCGTCGCCCCATTACCGCCGCTCTTAATTAAGAGACGCCATGTTGCTTTTAATCTGTCGTTTTTCCACATCCGTGGGCAGTGCGTCGAGGCTAGAAACAGCGATCAAAATCTGGAGGGAGGTCGTGAACTCGAGCCCCGTTGCCTCATGAGTTTGATTCTGTTACACTCACACGCCAACGTTTGGTGGTTGAATGTGTCACTAACATTGTGTCTGCTTTACACCCTCCCACTGGCATTCACTGTCGACCAATATCCTCGGTGATCTTTAGGAAATATAAACGGGCCAGACGCCCGCCCTATAGAAGTTGCATGGAATGTCCTCGTATTCAAAATAGCTCGTTGTAATTTACATTGCAAATAATGAAACTTGTGTGATATGATACGTTACAACATTTCCTAGTTATATTTACTGCGTCCTCCATAGGTCGCATGTGCCACGTCACGTGAGGAGATTGATAATGTTCCTAGTACTCTGTAGAAATGTTCCTGCCGTGGAACATTGACTTTCCTAAGTGAAGTTAAGTCATAACAAATTTGGAGTCAGGTAAAACTAAGGGAATGTTTTCCTTGAAATTGTGGCCGCCCTTTGTCTGATCCGAAAGAAAAATATTTCACCGCCACACCTTGAGTTAACTTGTAAGTCGTGTGCCGTGTCTGTAAAGTGCACGGTGAAGATCCGAACCACCTTGAGGCGAGGATGCCGGCCGATCATCACTCACAACACACCTTGCGTCGCATTCCTCGCCTTACATGCTTCTGACGTCATCGACACGACCAGCGGTGAATTCTAAACAATCTCGACCTTGAACTTTATACTCTCCCTCGCCTAACAGTACAACGGTGTAGTGACGTCACGCTGGTTTCGGGGATCATGGGATGTCTGCCGCCACCTCGCCACTATCCGTCAACATTGACAACCACAAGTACATATGACTGTTCTCAAGTGTTCTACTGTAGGTCCTTCATTTCATCTCACAATCACCCTACCATTACACATTAGCGTAAGTGCGTATAACCCGAACAGGTAGTAAGAACGCGGTGCTAATAATAATTAGCGTAAGTGCGTATAACCCGGATGGGTAGTAAGACGCGGTGCTAATAATAATTAGCGTAAGTGCGTATAACCCGAACGGGTGGTAAGACGCGGTGATGATAATAATTAAGTGTTCTAATATTCTCTGATACGACTATACTCATTGTATTGTATTCAATACCGAGGTACTTTATTTATTATCACATTGTCGGCCATTTTAAAATCACTTAGAAAATACAGACAATAGTGACAGCTGCAGATAACATGAGTTGACGTATGAACAGTTTCTCTGGACCTACCTTATTCGTGTTATTGGACAAATTAGATGTGTGAAATATAAAGTGAGTTGTGAGCAGGTAGAGTCTAAAGTTAAGGAACAATGTCATGTTGAGTGTCGCTTGTTTAAAACATATGTTTGATCCACATAACACGAGTTTCACACATTGTGGGTGCGAGGGAAGTGTTAGCTCTAATCATCCGAGCAGTTCGTGCCCTGTCATATTATATTGTCTGCGGACGGCCGGTATCGAGCACGCGCGTGGGGTTATCTCGTGTATAATTGGGTAAGTTGGATGTGAGACGGGCCCCCACGATGTTATAGTGAGGCGCGGGTGGTTCGGAGCCGATGCAACTAGACATGTCAAGTTTAGTCCGGGATCTGTAACACAGACGGTCCAGTTGCCGGTCGACGAGGCTAAGGTACAGTTAGACTATTCCTGGTCCTCTTCCGCGTCGTCGTAACGGGACCGCTGGCCGCTCCTCACTACAGTAGCCCCGTGGCTTCTTTGGTGCTGACTGACGACTTTCAAAAGTTACCAGACCGAATTACGTATCCCTACGCCGAACCAGATGATCTGCAAAAACATGTTTTTTAGCAGCTGTCACTTTTGACAGTCAAAATTTAGGTATTAACCTAAATGTTGACCTTCAGAGGTCAGCTGTGAGCTGTCAGTCAGCACCAAAGAAGCCACGGGGCTACTGTACCAGAGCAAGAAATACAAATGAGACCTGATATTTTTGAAAAAGTGTACCAGAACGCATTTCTTGGAGTACAGTTGGCGGACGTCCTTTTGAGCAATTATTGTAGTCGTCTTCGTTGGCATTGTTTGTAAGCCATTAGAGTATTATGGAAACCATTCCTATTACTGAACATACTAACAGTTTTAATCTGCAACACGCAAACGATGCGTTCCCGGACACGAGTCCCTCATTAAAAGTCGGTCTACTTTGGACCCCCTGTGTAAGACTAAATTTGACGAGGGCTTATTGTTAACATTCTCTGAGTTTGAGTCAATAAAGTTACCCGGACACGTCCAATCATTTCATAGGATCCACCGGCAAATACCAGTTACTTTCCTAAAATGTGATAACAATACTGGACTGCCACACAGTTTGATAACCGCCCTGTGGTGGCAGTTAACAGGGCGTGGTCCCTCGGCAGGAGGATCTTTCTAGCGACCCCGCCCTTGAGGGTGATAGCTGAACAGGAGATTAAATAAACCTTTTAATAAAACTACACGATGACCTCTCTCACGAACCAAGCTTTGGAAGAGCAGACTGGCTTATCTCCCCTCTCCTTCGAACACCGAGCACACTAGCCAGTTATTTCACAAAGTAGTCTGATGAATAATTACCGCGCAGCCCAGGAGGTCGGATTCACGCACAAACTCGTTTATATCCTTGCGCTTCTCCTTTCACACCTCGTGTCCTTGCGCGCTGTTCGACTTACCGTGCCTAGCTCTACTATGGAGCAGATTACCAAACCCTTCCTTCACCTCTGACAAGACATCTTGTGAATGTGGGGAATGCCAGGCCTCCACCGTGGTTCGGATTCCCACGTTAAACTGTAGGTCCTCCATTTCATCTCACAATCACCCTACCATTACACATTAGCGTAAGTGCGTATAACCCGAACGGGTAGTAAGACGCGGTGCTAATAATATTACTATGGAGCAACCATCATGTAATACTGCTACCTAGCATGATTACAACTTCATCTTCTTTCCAGGCGAATGCCTACACGTGGTGGCCAGGAATTGAATAAAGATAACCCGCCTTGGCGTGTTTAGGTAACGCGCTAGTTTCTTCTTGAGCTAGACTGCCGATGACGGGGAGATTGAGGTCGGGATCTTGCTCTGGTGAACTGGGGGTGGTTTTCCACCCTCCCTCCACACAAATGCAGGTTCACTTCCTATCATTTCAACTTTCTCCATCCCTAAGCCATTAGCGTAATTAATACTCTAGCGTACAACCCGAACTGATAGTAAGACGCGATGCTAAATTTTTTTAATGGTAAAAATGGAGGAGTTGGAATACTTGACATACCTATTAATTTCCCAACAAAATCCTCAAACAAAGTGATAAATAGGTTCAGTTTTCAGAAGTTAACAAAATGCATTCCTTGGATAGTATGAATTCAACACGAGTCGGTTGTGATGAACCCCCCGTTGTCGTGTAAGTGCACTGCGATGGAAATAACAAATAGATCCGTAATGGAATTCAATTATTTTGATCGTCAAATGGATTCCAATATTATATTTTACTCGTATTCGGTCGGCCCAGTCCTAAATCTTAGTTTGCTGGTGGGATATAACTTAACACACGCCTGCAATAACAAACTTCAAGTTTGTATCATTAGACCTTTTCATAAAAAAAAAGTCTCTTATCAACAACGGCGTGTGCTCTACTGGCTAACTTTATGAATCATCTGGAAAACAGGAAACTTTTTCTTAAGAACACAGTGGCAACCCTGCAGCGTACAGGATTTCCTGTGTGTGATAGGCTGTCCCCCCTTCCCCCCCTCCTCACGGGGTATTTCACATGCCATGGATTATTCCGCTAAGAAAATACCGTGGACTGTTTTTTTGAGCGATAATGTCTTTTGCTGTTATTTTTTTTTTGGTATTAACAGTCGCGTCTTTTGAAGACATACAAATAGAGTTCCGTCGAGACTCGTGTGTTTAGAACCTGGGGAGGTCGATTGTTTGGTTCTATTCCACGGGAACATTCTCTGTGCATAGAGAGGGCTTTGATAGTTCAAACTACGGTTAGAAAGTACACAGTAGTAGTAGTAGTAGTAGTAGGTGGCGTGCCTGGGCTACGGCAATCTGTGGCTCACTTTGTGGAAAGATTAGCCAGTACTCCGTGTCCCGATGAAATGAGAGGATAGTGCTAGTGAACAAGACGGGGTGGAACTAATGACCACCTCATGAATCGACCCGGGACCTCTAGGTTAACAGCCAAGGATGTTTACCACTATACCACGAGGCCGGTGGCACACAGTAGTGACGAGTGACGTGTATTTTATTCTCCGAGTCTCGTTGGGGTGTCGGCAAGATGGTCAAGGCTGGCGTTCAGGTCCTATGTATCATATAAACGTTACTAAAGATACTTTAATACATTCGAATGTCAAATCACGATTGTTTTGAAAGTTACACTATTATATAGGGGGGAGGGGACCTATGTGGATGGTAAAATTCTAAACTTGCCCTAACGAACATTATTGTCTTCTAGATCAAGTTTCATCTCTAAAATAATGGTACTTGACGAAAATGTCGAAATAAAGGGTTCCTCGAAAGAACTTAGGTCCGAATAATTTACCAGGTGTGCGAACAGACTCCTGGCTATATTTCAAACCACGCCACTGACTTGGCGATACTGGCCGCCCACGAGACCCGACCAAGGCCTGCACGTCTTGAGGGGCGGATGACCTACCTGTTGGCCGCCTCTTAATATGGCTTGCGAGACCTTGGCCATTGTCCCAGTGCGCACGCGTGCTTTCTAGAACCTTCCTCGGCTCTACTCATATGACGAGTAGTTAGAGGAACATTCCTCAGCTCTACTCATATGACGAGTAGTTAGAGGAACATTCCTCAGCTCTACTCATATGACGAGTAGTTAGAGGAACAGAACAATACTGCCTCGATCCTTCTATGTTCACATGCTTATATCAGCTTTGTCCGCGCTGTTACATAAAACCTGTTTGTAGAAACCAACCAAATCAAGCCGTGAGCATAAGCCCGCAAAGCGACCGACCGCTCCGTCGACTTTTTTGAGATTATTTGAAACCACTATTTAAAATAGAAAGTGTGTGTGTGTTGTTCTTGTTCTGTGTTACGATACAACACAATAATTAGAAAACGTCCATCGTGGCATTAAAATATTGGAAGAGAGGCGCGTCACGGGCCTACTTGCGGCGTGTGAATTGCTGCGCCACCCAAGTCGTGTCACAATGAACAAAGGGAGGTTCATTCTTCTCGTGTTTTATCAACATTTAGCAGTAACGTGATACCGGCTGCTATAAACCTCTGTTGTAAGGTACGTCCGCTGAGCGATCAAATCGAATATTTGTTGTTTTACAAGGTGGGGACGTTTTCTTATTTTAATAACACGGGCTAGTTGAGGTTTGTTCTTTGTTCTTCTGTTTCTTGGAAAAACAACATTAACGGAACTGTTTTAAATTGCCTGATCAAATGTTTACTATTAGGTTTACTACACGGGGTATCGAGGCCATCCTCACGGTCGATTAGCCGGAATGTTGGACACAATATTACGCTCGTACCAGAAGTACTAGCTTGATGTGTTTCTTCCTCGGGTAAACTTTGTTCACGGGGCCCGCGGTTAGCTTCGTTGTGCCCTCCCCCCTACTCTATTACAGTTATGGTGATATGCTGCTTCTAGTACTTGCGTTATGTTCTTACGAAAATTACATAAATATAAATCGGGTGCTAAAATGATAGTGTGACAAACAATACATTCAGGGACAGAAATACATCACCGTGTGTGTGTGTGTGTTCCGAATTTCTGGCCCAACTAACTCTGTTACGATATATTGAACCTGAACTGCGTTCGAATTTGCTGAGCATCTTTAATTATTTGAAGTCTCTTATTATTATTATTGTTATTATTATTATTAGCACCGCGTCTTACTACCCGTTCGGGTTATACGCACTTACGCTAATGTGTAATGGTAGGGTGATTGTGAGATGAAATGGAGGACCTACAGTTTAACGTGGGATCCGAACCACGGTGGAGGCCTGGCATTCCCTCACATTAACAAGATGTCTTGTCAGAGGTGAAGGAAGGGTTTGGCAATCAGATAACTCTGTGCCGGGACCGAGGATCGAACCCCGGCCGCCAGTTGAAATCTCTTGATGAAGTGTTGAGCAAGCCCCGAGCTGCAAACTTCGTTCAATCCACGATTTAACCCAGTAATATATCTCTCTTTATCTCGTTATTATTGATAACACTGTGTGTGCTACAATAACAGCCACAAGTTTTCACGTTGGAATAACTTAACCGCACCGGGTATCAACTAAGTCTCGGTTCGAACTGTCAAGTGGACACGATTCTGAGCGTAAACTTGCTGAGAGCTCTTGAAAATACTCTCGGGCGGACTAGCGTTTGAGAATAGCTCTCGTGAACACTGGTAGCCCCCGACCGGTCGGTGCATGCTGCCTGCAATGCACGCCGGCTACGCTTGTGGTCTAACTCTCATCACACGTTAATCCAATACATAGTGTTGAAAGGCGCGCGCGTGTGTGACATATATATAAATATTCCTAATGGAAACACGTTTGGTGTCCAGCAGACCCTTTGTTAGGGACGCATTCAACCACCAAGCGCTGTTATCGCTTTATTGTAAGTCATCAAACCCGGACCCTTATCGGTAAGTTCCTTCAGCTTATTTCGCGGCCGACGTCCTTAAACCCAGGACTAGTTCTGAGAAATGATTGTATCTAAACCTTTTATACTATATTGTGCCTGTTTCGCCGAGTATTATTGTTTGATGTTTAGTTTTTAAACTAACGTGGTGCATTTCTTTTAGGATGGGGCTAAATTACTATTCCGAGGTATTTGTCGAATATTCACAAACTCCCGTCGGTGTACAGGAGACTTTCTCCTTGCGGTGAGAGAATATTTGTGTGGTTCCCGTGTCAATAAACAAGTAGCAACAATCCCGGGTCACACACACGACACGCGACATAATTATCAAAATGAAACAATAGTCCAGGCTTCAGTTGGAGAAAGTTGACCTTGAACACAGCTCGGGTTGACGTCCGTCGGGAATTTAAAGGAGAGGACCACTCTGAATAGCTACAATCTTTGAAATATCTTGAATCACGGTCTAATCTTGATCAAATTCTGTGATTCCCCAGACATATTCAAGAACTAAACATATCTAATGGTGAAATATTTTATTTATTATAACCAAGACCCATTTCCATGAACAGTAGCCCCGTGGCTTCTTTGGTGCTGACTGACAATTCACAGCTGATTTCTGACAGTTGCTAAACACATGTTTTTGCAGATCATATGGTTTGGCGTAGGGATACATAATTTGGTCTGGTAGCTTATCAAAGCCGTCAGCTGGCACCAAAGAAGCCACGGGGCTACTGTAATAAAATAACTCCAGTGTCTTTCCGCCACGATTTAAACTGCGGCAGAGTTGTCGCCGGTTTGTGTCGAAGCCGACGATTGATTGCAATTTCACGTTTCTTTTCTTATGGATGGAACCATTCGGAGAGTTACTTGGGACTTACTGTCACTGAAAGAACTTTCTAAAGCTGACACGAACCACTTGGAAAATGCTACTGCATAGTACAAACCATTCAACGTTTGTTAATTTTCCAACAATATTGTGTTTGGTGTTTAAACTGCTCTCGCCTTGCTGCGCCTGAGCAAGCTTTCACCCAGTTTGAGGTCAATGGCGTGACAATATGACCCCAGGAGAGAACGTACTAGAGGAAGACTACTCGCGATACTTCTCAGGCGGGATTCTAACCCCGATCAACACTACTTGGCCACCGAAACAGTTTGAATACCTATTTATGTTCTCATAATACGCCACTGGTATTTATGACTTGCCAGCCTCCAACACAAGAGTTATTATACAAACGTTTATTCTTGGATTGTATCATACAAATGGTCAAATGTTGATGAATGTCGACGTCTCAAGACCCCCCCCCCCCCC
>CABFOW010002012.1:35792-75618 GCA_902141385.1 Timema californicum
CCCCCCCCCCCCCCCCAATCTTTATTCTTTAAATCGATTAAGATAATTTTCATCAAAAAAAATGAAACAAAGTGTATTAATAATTATTGAAACTGTCAGGTTCGCGGCCATGTGCTACCTCTAGCGCTACAGATGTATGGCTGTAGAGTGATACAGAAGGCTCTGGAGAGTATCTCGGCAGAACAACAGCAGGAGATCGTGCGAGAACTAGATGGACATGTCCTCAAGTGTGTGAAGGACCAGAACGGCAACCATGTCGTGCAGAAGTGTATCGAGTGTGTGGATCCTATCGCCCTGCAGTTCATCATCAACGCCTTTCAAGGACAGGTCAGTTTACATCTTCCTTGATAAACATGTATTTACAGTGAGCTAACGCTGTGACTGGGCGGTGGTGTCATCTTGTGGCGAAAACTAGAAACCGTCATTGGCATTTTGTTTTTCGTAGATTGTATAGCTTAGCTTTTATTTGGACACAAATGTTTGTTTTTATCTGAAAGTAGTAAGTTACCTGATCTGTGTTGATTGACCGGTAACCCCACCCTTCTCTTATTCACCTTTATCTATTATTAATTTGATTAAAAGTTGTTGAATTTAAATAAATATTGGAACAAAATAAAAGTTAAATCAATAGGAGTTTGCTACGAGTGGCGATACTCTGATTGTCCAAGTTTGTTGTTACTTCTACAAAAATATTTACAATGATTTAGGCCCAATTATTATCTAATCAATCCCCCTTGGCTGGTAGGGAAACGTAACAAAGAATAGCTACCTCCTTAGACATAACAAAGAATAGCTACCTCCTTAGGCATAACAAAGAATAGCTACCTCCTTAGGACATAACAAAGAATAGCTAGCTCTTTAGACATAACAAAGAATAGCTACCTCTTTAGACATAACAAAGAATAGCTACCTCTTTAGACATAACATAGAATAGCTACCTCTTTAGACATAACATAGAATAGCTACCTCTTTAGACATAACAAAGAATAGCTACCTCTTTAGACATAACAAAGAATAGCTACCTCTTTAGACATAACAAAAGAATAGCTACCTCCTTAGACATAACAAAGATTAGCAACCTCCTTAGCCATAACAAAGAATAGCTACCTCCTTAGCCATAACAAAGAATAGCTACCTCCTTAGACATAACAAAGAATAGCTACCTCCTTAGACATAACAAAGAATAGCTACCTCCTTAGGGGTGGTTTATGTATTTTTCTACACATGGAGGTTGAAAATGTCTTGTATCTATTTGCTTACTCTAACTAATTTAATTTTTGCTTTAAATTCTTCACTTTGCTGTAAAAATGAATACTAGGGTCAGATAAGCATGTTACTTTTAAGTAAATATGTTCTCGGCTAACTCAGACTTGGTGAAATAAGGATAGCTAATGTATCCTCCTGAGAGTTCTTAGTCTAATTGTTAAGGAAATACTATCATTACTTAAGACTACCAGTTCATCCCTTTCACAAGATATACTTCTAGTTGTTTATGGGGATGTTTATTAGATATATGATATTCGAGCCTATCTGGTCTGTCATGCCATTCACAATAAGCACACCTGTCAACTTGTTACTCTTTAAAATCAACAAAATTAATTAATGTTGATCTACTAAACCATTTAATTTTTTATGAACATATCACTCACCTCCCTATTAATAATAAATAAACACCTGCTGTAAGCTGACTCATAACTCACCTTTCCCTAGCTACCGAACAAACGTCTCCTGTTGGTTGACACACACACACACACACACACACCTCACTATGATACATACTTACGGCCCTTCCTTTCCTAACATTTACGCTAACACTTTTAATTTTTGTTTCAACAAAGCCTGTTTGGTGTTGTCTGTCACTATTTTTCACACAGCGAAGCTTGCCGTATCAGAACAAGAATGTACTAAAAAAAACATCAATACCTATGGTTGGACTTTTCTCTGCCTCAAATTTCCTCAGTCCTGCTTTAATTTACCCTTACCCGCCTCGGTGGCGTAGTTGGCTAACGCGTTAGTCGTGTTTAGCTCGACTGCTGATGGACGGGGAGATCGAGGTTCGAATCTCGGTCGGGTGAACTGGGGGTGGTTTTTCTTAAATTGTTTCCCACTCTCCCTCCACGCAAATGCGGGTTCACTTCCTCTCATTCAACCTTCCCAATTCCTAATCCATTAGAGTAATTAGTACTTAAAGCGTATAACCCGAACGGGTAGTAAGACGCGATGCTAAATATTAATATTATTATTTAATTCACCCCAAACCTCTATTTGCACATTCAAACATAATCTGGACTTTTGCATATTCATATCATCTCAGTCTTGCATCCTCTACTATCTCATTTACTCCAACTCCTCATTACATGTCCATACCATCTCAGTCTTGCTTCCTCTACTATCTCATATTGTCCAACTCTTGCCTGCTTTCTCTTACGATGTCCATTACATTTTAACTATAGGAACAAAATGTTTATAAAAAATTGCAGGTGTTTTCCCTGTCAACTCATCCGTACGGCTGTCGTGTGATCCAACGCATCCTGGAACACTGCACCCAGGAACAGACATCCCCTATACTGGAGGAGTTGCACCAGCATACAGAGCAGTTGATACAGGACCAGTACGGCAACTACGTCATCCAACACGTGCTAGGTGATTACGATTCCCGACAAACTTGTATATTGGGATAATTACCCTGAAGAAACACATGAAACTCACTTTTAAAACTAAAATATGTTAAATGGATAAGATTTTATCAAATAAATTTTTGTTTGTTCACCCGTAAATTATATATTATAAGATTTATTTAACTCAGCTTCCTACAAATAAATTGACAATTTTCTAGTTTATTTGCTATTTGCGTTACACGTGTGGAATAGAATAATTAATAAATTCATAATAATTATCTATTCACAGTAATTAAGATTCTGAAAGGGGGAAGACTTGAGATATTTAAAACTTGTATTAATTAATATGTTTAGTTACAAAACTAGCACTAGCTTAGTTACTATTTAGTTATAAAATTATGTTGGATGACTTGTTTGAAATCAATGTTGATTTTATTTATTTCAATACAAATTTTACCAAACTTATCGCATTTATTTTTAAAAAGCATTTTCTATTTCATATTGTTTGCTAAAAATATTATTTTAGTCATATTATTTTTAATTTTAAAGTATGATCATCAACTTTTATAAGCATTAAAAATTGAAGTAAATTTCTTGGTAAAATAATATCTAACAAGAGCCCGTACAACGCGCATGTGCAACTGCGCATAAAGGAATGGAAATGGAACAGAATATGTAATCATGCACGTTTACACTAAGGAATAATAAACGAAACCCTTTAAATTTATAACTGTTAATGATGCTTAGGCTTTCTTATAAGGTAAATTAAGTTACTGGAGCATATTTTGGGGAAATATTAGCTTATTAAAACATCAGTTTCATTAATTTTGTATCAAGACAGTGTAGGAACACTGTACAGTGATGTAAAGTAAGTTATTGTGAAGGAAGCCAACCTAAAAGGATAGTTTAGGCCTAGATATAAGCAAACACACTTCCCCCTTCTTCAAACTTCCACAGTTGCACATTGTTTTGAATTTTCGGAAATATTTATTTTTTATATGAAGAGACATTAAAGAAAAAGTAATATTTTTGAAAATTCAAAACAATGTGCTAATGTAGAAGTTTTGAAAAAGTGGTAAGGGTAAAAGTGTGAAGAAAGAAGTGGTTTTTTTTCTATCTAGGCCTAACCTATCATTTAAGGTTGACTTCCTTCACAATCACTTACTTTACATTACTGTACAGTGTTTCTAAACTATCTTATTGGGAAGAAGGTACAGGACAGGTGGATAGAAACATATAAAAGGGGGACGAACACAATATGGCCTTTACAATGAAAAGAAGAACACAGTTCACACTTTACACTGCTGCCAATGGACAAAGAGGTAATGGATGTCTCTTAAAGAAAATTGATCGTCACCGCCCAATCCCCCGACCTAGGTTTCATTCTATCAGAACTCATCAGGGAGGAGTGTGAAACGCGCAACGCAACTCTAAAAGAGAAAACCGGAAAAAATTGCCTCATAAAGCGAAAAGAGGTTTTCCTTATTGAGTTATAAACTATCTTATTGTAATTTCTAAACCATCATGCAATTATTCATTTTATTACTTTATTTTATAATTGTTAGTCAACTTTTAATACCCTAATACCCATTAAGACATGAATGATGAAACCATTTTAATTATTTTTCTATTAGGCCCTATAATTTTTAGTGTCGTTCTATACTTTTAGATTATGTTTTTTTTAAAGTGTTATTTATATTTTTTAAATCTGAAATTTTAAAGATGTGATACCTATTTACATTTAAAATAAACAAATATATACGCTCAACATTTTAAAATTAAGAATATATTCAAACTATATTCAAACTCGGGAGCTTTTAGAAATACCAAACTCGAGTTTGACATGAACAGAAAAAAAACCAAGCTTGTATACCCCTACCAAAAAATGATAAATTAATTTAGTTAATCAAACCATTCGGGTGCTGCAAAAACGAAATAACCCATTCCTCCCTTCCAACAGTCGAGAGATCATTTAAGGAATTAATTTAAAGCCTTTTCCAGTGCCTCGGGCGTAGCTTTTCAAACTGTAGAATACTGCGAGGACTGAGCCAGAAAGTTGCTACCTTCTCAGTTTCAACAGACTATTATCATAAACTAATAGTCATACAGAATATACTGAAGTAATATTAGCCGGGAATTTGAAGCAGTCGGCAACAAGTCTGGAATTTGGTAAATTTAAAAAAAAAAAGTTGTTTTACTCAAAATAGGAAATATAATAATCAGTAAATTACAATGTAATTTAAACTGTCTTTTTTTTTGCAGGCCCCAACTGTGTAATATATTTTATAATTTTATAATAGACCCTGTACAAATTAAAAATAATGTGTGTTTGCATTTTATTAATCATAAAAAATATAAACAAAATTGTGGCTGGGGGGAAGAAGGGTGTGACATACTTTTGAATTGGGGAATTCTAGGAAATTATCGGAGAGAATCGGGCAAAAGATGGGGAATTTCATTGGTTAAGGGGTTAGACAGCGTGTAATAAAATTGCATGTTGTGATAACTTGATTGATCAGCTTAGGGTGAAATATCACTAACAACTGTACAATAAAATATGCTTGGAGCTATTTTGGTGCATAAAGTTATATAGATAGATAAGTAACTGACCTGCCCATTTGCTGGAAACAGTTGATGACTATTTGGTTATTAGAATATTTAAAACATTTTATTTGGGTATATGCTTGACATTGAAAAGGCGGACTTTTCACACCTTTAATATTGAATATGGTATCTAATTGTTGGTCTGTCCACCCTAAATATGCTCTTAATGTTGATGTGGTTAGTGTTGCGTCTTGCAGAGCACGGCAAACCCGAGGACAAATCTCAGATCATCTTGTCTGTACGAGGGAAGGTGCTAGTGCTATCTCAACACAAGTTTGCCTCCAACGTCGTGGAGAAGTGTGTGACGCACGCTACACGCTCGGAGAGAGCTGTACTCATCGAGGAGGTGTGCGGGTTCAATGATAAGTGAGTGTTATTATGAAAATAGTGTGATTGCTACTTTATAAGCTAAGATTTGGTGACCTGCCGGTCTAGGGGTAAGGTGTCAGACTTCTATGCTGGCGGCCGGGGTTCAATCCTCGGTCCCGGCAAAGATTTATCTGATTACCAAACCCTTCCTTCACCTCTGACAAGACATCTTGTGAATGTGGGGAATGCCAGGCCTCCACCGTGGTTCGGATTNTCTTGTGAATGTGGGGAGTGCCAGGCCTCCACCGTGGTTCGGATTCCACGTTAAACTGTAGCTCCTCCATTTCATCTCACAATCACCCTACCATTACTCATTAGTGTAAGTGTGTACAACCCGAACGGGTAGTAAGGCGCGGTGCTAATAATAATAGCTATAATTAGTGTAAATGATCAAATGCACGTGAGTTGCGTCCCTAGGCACACTTTGAAGCTTGTAACCGTAAAACAAAGAAAAATATCACATGGTTTTATTTAGATCTTGAATCGATGTGTGTGTGTTGTTCCAGTGCCTTGCACATCATGATGAAGGACCAGTACGCCAACTATGTGGTACAGAAGATGATTGACGTGTCGGAGCCAGCTCAACGCAAAGTGCTCATGCACAAGATCAGACCACACCTGAACTCTCTCCGCAAGTACACCTACGGCAAACACATCATTGCCAAGCTGGAAAAGTTCTTCATGAAGACTGCGTCTGCCATGGGCGTTGTGGGGGCCCCGGACCTGGGACCTATTGGCCCACCCAACGGGGGCCTGTAGACACTCTCACAGAGATGGACCGGATGAATCTCCTCACTAGGTGTAGTCTTCATGTGACGGAGACAAATGATGTGGGATGGTCTAGGCAGAGTTTTAACGTACTGTTGTCAATAAACACGTCAAATTGATCATTGTAGTTGATGTAACATTCTTGTTTAGAGTAAAGTAATAAAAATATTGGGTTGACAATTGGTAGCTCTGTACGTAATCTCTGTTTGGACCATGCCCTGGCTAGGTTGAAGACAGATCGTTAGATTTGTCAATTCCTGACAAATAATCTAATAACATTACTGTCAGCAACCAGTGGTTGGTTTTTCTGTTTATTTTGGGCAGTCAAACAAATGTGTCAATTGATAATGATTCTTTTATTTTATATATGAATTAAGTGAAATGTTGCAACATTGTGTTTTGTTTGCATTTGATTATGGTTTGAAGTATTGTAAATAAATGTTGGGGATGAAGCGTATCTTGACCTGTTTTTACTGTGTTTTACTAAAGAAGACTATGTTCGACTTTTGAGTTGTGTTTTCAACATGGTAAGTAGAACTTGGTATTTTTCATGTAGCGGGAAAGTAATGTTTGTGTGTTTAGTTACAGGTTGGCAAGTGTTCTGCTGTTGTAAGTGACCTCATCGTTGTGTTCCTTTGTTCTTTGGGTGTAAGGTTAATAGACCACTAGTTAAACAAGTTGAAGTTTTACGACATAGGACCCTTTTTTTTTTGTGCGCCCATCCGAAACCGATGTACATCTCCACAGAAAGTTGGAAGATGATGTCTCTTTGTGGTTTGTACCCGATGTTATCACAATTTGTAATGAGAAGGGGAGGTGTCAATAGCCTTAAGTGTAATTGTAAATAGCATTGTTACAAAGGAATGCCTACCTTACAACAGTTTTAAGAGGGGCGGGGGAGATGTAATTGGTAACTTGACACAAGTGTTGGCATCCTAAGGGGGGGAGGGGGTGGGGGGGAAGCTCTTTTCTTCAACTTGAAACAAACCATCATCAAATTGTGATAAAACCCTCAGGAAATAGTTACTAAGGGATGCTGTTTAAAACATATTTAATGAAATTGTTGATAAAAAAAAATAATTTAAAGCTAACACTGGATTCAGTCACTGCGCGTGTATAAAATATCCTCAACAAGACAATTATTGTTACACTTAATGCTGCTTTGATGCTTATTTCAATTTTTTAATTGTTAGAAAAGTGTATCAATTTTAAATACACTAAAATATGCTGTACATTATTTCCAGGCCATTGTAAAAAAATACACTTTATTTGCTATGGTACATAAAAAACAATTGTAGAAGCTTTAATTGTACAAATCTCAAATCACAATCATCAATGTACAGTTTTTAAAGTAACGTGTAATGCAGGGTTCTCACATTGCTTATGATGACATCAGTAATAAGGACCATCTGATCGTCTTTGTATAAATGTTCCTTTTTAAAAGGTAAGCGGGCAGCTTTGCTTCTGTAGGAATAATTTACAAAGTTGGTTTCCCCCCTTCCACCACTCCCATTTTACTTGCACAAAGTTGCTTCTCTGCTCAAACATAAAAGTGCATTCATTATTGACACCCCCAAGCCATTTATGTAGCGTAACATTGCCTGTTGTACATAGACTTCGTCCGTTGTGAGCGCTTGAGATCTGAGTCATTAGAACTGGACACTTTTGTTCCTTAGGTTTGTTCTTTTTAACCATTTTTGTTTTAATGTTTTTTATGTGAGCCATTTTGAGCTAAAAATTGACATTTTTTGAATCTATAAAACAAACTTGTTCGGTCATTGTTTTTACCTAGTGATTTTTTTTTATATTTGGAAAGGGGGAATAATATATTTTTAATTTAAAAACTTTTTTATTGAGGTCTTTTTAGTTGAGCTTTTTTTTTTTATATAAAAGGTTTATGCAAGTGTATCTATCAGTGTGAAGAAATTTTTGTAACCATGCATTTAGCTACTCCAAGAAGAGAAAGTGAAAGGATTTTTGAAAATGTGTGGTGTTGCGGTTAATTGTTGTATTCATTGTTGGGCGTGTTCAGTTTGTTCGTATTTCAGTCAAAATACACAAGTGTGTTGATTACCGAGCTTTTGTCAGAAGTTAAAAGTTGTTTATAGATAGAGTCCAATGTGCACAAATTTTATTTAAAACATTTTAGTTTTATTTACAAATTCACTTTAGTGATTTTAAATTATATAAAAGATTTCATTGAATGAAATAGTCCCCTTGTAGTAACTGAAACGATGTTGCAATAAGGGGTTACGGACAACTTGTAGTAACTGAAACGATGTTGCATTAAGTGTTTACGGACAACTTGTAGTAACTGAAACGATGTTGCAATAAATGTTTACGGACAACTTGTAACTGAAACTATGTTGCAATAAGTGTTTACAGACAACTTGTAGTAACTGAAACGATGTTGCGTTAAGTGTTTACGGACAACTTGTAGTAACTGAAACGATGTTGCGTTAAGTGTTTACGGACAACTTGTAGTAACTGAAACGATGTTGCAATAATTGTTTACGGACAACTTGTAACTGAAACGATGTTGCAATAAGTGTTTATGGACAACTTGTAACTGAACCGATGTTGCAATAATTGTTTACGGACAACTTGTAGTAACTGAAACGATGTTGCAATAATTGTTTACGGACTACTTGTAGTAACTGAAACGATGTTGCAACAAGTGTTAACGGACAACTTGTAGTAACTGAAACGATGTTGCAACAAGTGTTTACGGACAACTTGTATTAACTGAAACGATGTTGCAACAAGTGTTTACGGACAACTTGTAGTAACTGAAACGATGTTTCAATAAGGGGTTACGGACAGCTTGTAGTAACTGAAACGCTGTTGCAACAAGTGGTTACACACAACTAAACTGAACACGCCCATTCTAATATTTGTGGGAAGTTCCACAGGTCACTTGGTTTGAAAGATTATAAACTAATATAAATATCAACATTAAAACTATTCACATTTATTAATCTTGAAGGTTACTGTACGTGGCTCTTTGTGAGGGCCTCTCTAGACGGTTAGTGTGGAAGGTAGTTGTGTGTTAGTTATTACATAACCTAAATCTAGGGATGGAAAACAATCCACACCTTGAACCATCCACGAGTGATTGAGGCTTCCATTGTATAAAGATTTTTATGTACTGTAATTATTACCCTTGTATAAATTGTGAAAATAAAAATTAAAAAACTAAACCCTTTTCTTACGATCGATGGGGACAACCACCTTAAATATGTAAAATAAATATTGAAACTGAACTGTAAATTACTACTGGCGAAAGTATTTATTTTTAATTTGTATAGATTAATTCAAATCATCATTATTTTTCTCACACGGTTATATAATGTATAATTAATTATCTACTTAAATATTACAGACTTTTTTTTATTGACTGTCCTGTATTTTGTTGGCAACATTGTCCTGTAAATATTAACCTTTTTTTTTTATAAATAATGTATACACATTTAAAAAGGTTCTTCTTTGCCGTGTAAATTTTAATATTTTAATTTGTTAAACACAAGGGCCCAGGTGTGGATTGTTCTTTTCTATTTATAAAGCACATCCGTAATTAATAATCTCTATAATGTATATATATACATATATATCATACTAACTACTTAGTAATATTAACAATGTCATGTAATTCATTGTAGCTGTATTTTTTCATCTATTCAATGTGTTTTCTACAAAATATTGTAGCATATATACATAAAACATGATGTAATAGTTATAAGTTAGTGTTATGTTAATAATAGGGTCATTTCAAGGGATCTCACGTTTTGCTCGCGAGACTATACAGCCTGTTTTGTTGTCCGCACCTTAGGTTTCTACTCACTCTAGAAAACATAACTTTTTTTTGTAGCACAAATCTAGTGATAAGAATTGGCTTTTTTATATATACATACATCTGCTAAAACTTTTCTAAAATCTCCACATAGTAACATAGTTTCACCAACATTATTTAAAATGTAATCCCTCTTTATATTATTATTATTATTATTATTATTTATTGATGTCTAATCATCTTCTCTGAATGAATTTCCTGGTTTTTGAAAGTTGGAACCTAACTCTGGTATATCTTGCACTCTCCGGAATATTTCTGGTCAAGTTTCAAAATAAAACTAATACACGGTTGCTCCGTGGCTGGAATGTTCCCATCCTCAGCCCCAAGAGCATTCGGTGATTCATTGTAAACATTATTTAAAAAAAAAAGGATAGTCAAGCTTTTGTTGGTCAAGTAATTGAAGTAAATGCTTGGAATGGAACAACGGTTGTTAATAAAGTAAATTGGAACTCTTCGGGAATGTATTCATCAAGTTTAGGTCGCGACTTTTTCCTATAATCTCGAAGAAAAAAAGTATACTTGGGAAATGAACGTTTTATTTGTAATTATGTTAATTTTATTGATCCATTCAAAGTATCTTAAGGTCCTAGCTTGTGTTTGAACATCGACATATCTCCCATCAGTCACTCTCGAAAGAAAAGTTGACCCTTAACTTCTCCCGCCCTCTTTTTAAAAAAGCACCTAGTCCATTGCCCTATTATTTCTACCCTTAAATACTGAGGGTTTATTTCTTAGAAACATACAAGGCCTTTCCTCACATCCAAAGTAGTTTTGTTACACAATCTTAGACCTTTCGCCCACGAATCTACTCAAAAGTGACTTGAGTAAAACCTAAATTACCAACCAGTTGTTGAAGAATCGCCACAAATGTATTTCAATGGGGTTCCTCTCACTGGACTACTGTTTGCTAACTAGTTTATGTGTCTGTGATTAGTCACTGAAAAAACAACACGGTAGTTGCCGGCTACAAACTCGACCGTCATAAATCAGGGCTGCCACTCGTATAGGGAAAACGGAATTTCTCAAATTTCCTAAGCATGACTAGAATTTTAAAAGATAGTCAAATGTTTGACAGTGTTTAACTATTTTTCTAACCTAGTTTTGCATTAAAGTGTTTCTGTATATTCGGTGACTAAAATTGCGATTGTAATACTTGAACTTCATATTCATAGTGCTATATTGCGGTATTGCCTAATCCAAAAACCTCTGTGCATGTGTAAACATAAGTGTATTCACCATGCACATATTTGATCTTTTTCTGTTCTTAGTTCTAAAATAGTGACAAAATCGTGATTCATCGTTATCATTTGTAACTTTATTATTATTTTTAATAATTCTCTAATTATTATTTTACAGCATTATAGCAAAATTGTTTATTTAACACATAAAAATCTTGGCAAATTCAATCTTTCAGTTTATTAACCCTTTGCACATGCTCAGATACAGATTTCTTTTAGTGTTTCTCGGTTCTAAAATTACACGCAGACTTGTTTCGAATAAACAGGTTGTCTGGACAGTGTGGAAATTAACCAAAAAATAATACACACAGCTAAAATGCTAACGGATTTTATGTGTAACCACTAGATAAATTAAAATCGATAGGCTTATAACGGCGAGAAGCGAAAAGATAAAGGCTGGTGATATGTTGAAATACATACAAATTAAGAAGAAAAAATTGAAAAAGAAGCCAGTTTTTGTCTGGAAAACCTGGAAATATCTGGGAATTTCAATGTGAAAAAGTAGTGGCAACCCTGTGAATGAACAATTATTGAATATTAAATGTATTATTCAAAGTAGCTTTCTTTTGACATTCTGTACAATGGTTGATAATTGTTATTAGAAGTATTATTAATTTTAATAATAATAGTAATTATATTCTTTTCATTTTATGGATGAATCCAAACTATTTTCTGGCTACGTTTCTTATAACTGTTGGCACTCGAGTCACTAGACATTATATTAATTAAATATTCTAGAAGGCCAAAGAAGGTGCTTGCGACTAGACAGTACAAAACTGGTTGACAATGTGGCTCGGGGGACTAAATTTCTCAGACGCCGATGTCTTAACGTTAATGCCAGTTATTGTGTCGCGGCCATTTCTTGCTCACGAGTTTAGTGCTAGATAAATTAAACACACTAAATTGTTTAGAGACTTTCCCACGGCAAGTTCTTTATGTTTCAAGTACACTGTCTCTTGGGGCTAAGGAATTATCGGGTGTTTTGATAAGATAACCAATATCTGTTGACGATCAACTTGAACCATTCAGACTGATTCACCCACTCTGTATTTTATATTTTAATATCTTTTTGGTTGTATTATTTGTAACTAAGTATTTCTGAGCTTCTCTTTTTGTATGTTTCACATGTTTTTTAATACTTTTGTTTATAAATGGTGTAATTTAAACAGGGCTCAAAGAAATGTTAATTCAAAACCTTATTTAATGTGTTTCCCTTCCCGTGTTTCTCTAACACAAATATATTTTGAATTAACACATTGAAAGGAGGATGGAAGGACAAGGCCTACACAATCACCAGAAAATTATAGACCTCTAAGTTAATAATTAAAAACACACAATTATGTAGTTTTCAGGGCACTTTGGTTCCCATCTTCAGAAGAAAACTGGATTATGGTGGTTCGGCTTGAGATAGGTCATGGTCTCTTGAATACCGTTGTTGCCCGCTCACACTTGTTTTGGATCTTGGTGGATGGATACAATGTTTTATTTATTGTTGTTGTTCCTATATAAATGACTAACTAGTTCGAGTAGGCATGCTTGGAAGGGAAGGTAGTGGTTGGGGTCGAAGCCAGGACCCTTCATTTGTTTTGGGTGTTTCTGCCGTGAGGCAAATGTATTCAGCAAGGCATTAGTTACATTTTAGTTGGTATCTTTAGATTTTCTATGGCACAGCGGGTATTCCTTTTTTGTGATCGTGGTGGCTACAGACAGGGAAACCATTGAAAACCTGGAAAATTCGGGGAATTTTTATGATGACAAGGGAAACAGGGAATTTAGCTAAAAATAAGGAAAACTCTGGGAATTAAAAAATATGTCTAAAATATCCCATTAATTTTGTAATCAAACACTAAAACAAAAGTTAATAATACCTAAATAAAATAATATTTTAATTTTTTAAATAACTGATAAAACTGTTTATGTTAAGTAGAAACAAACTTTTTTTAATAAGTCATCATCCACCATTAAAACTGGAAAAAATACTCAAGGAAAATTGGAAGATGTTGCCTGGAAAACCTTGAAAATTCAGGGAATTTTGTAAAATATGTTTTGTAACCACCCTGGTGAGTTAGCTGTTGAACCAGGACCCTGACAAACCTGTAACCCTTCTCGAAATGCTGCGTAGGTGGGAACTTGCTTATCGATATATTATAGAACCCAGGCACACCCCTGGTCCAACCAGCCCTACTCGTGCCATTCAGGCATTTATCTAGAAACAATTGCATCCATCTACCAAGAGTCGGGACAAGTTTGAGTGAGCAACAGAAGCATCTATGTGACCATGACCAACCTTCTAGCCATGCTCTCCTAGACCAGGCTGTTTTTTTTACAATCATGTGCTAAAGAAGGGGACTGATGTACCATGAAAATCGCATAATTTGTTGTTGTTTTTTTTTCTTTGGTTGTGTGTACGCCTCGCCCTCCCCTTCTATCCTCCTCTCGATGTTTAGTTTAAAACGGCAGTTTAGCGCCATTTTTCCTTTGTTCGAATACACACACATACATTTGTTTATTGTAATTTTCAGCTAATGTAAATATGTAGATCTAATTGTTTTGTTTGTGTATTTTGGTCATAAAATTAACTTATCATGACTATGTGTAAGAAACCTTACATATTTTACATAAATTTGTCCATACTTTGAATAAAGTAAATTAAATATGCTTTCAAAACTATATAAATATATATATAAAAGTTTAAATTTAAAAAAAGTTTTTGTCAAGGCTGATGTAAAGTAAAAAAAATGATCAAACGAAAAAGAAACTACTTATTGAACAAAGTAACTTGCATTTGTATAATGAGTGTGTGCACAGTTTTCATGTTTATATATTGTAAAAATGACAAATCTTGATGAGAGGTTGTTTTGTACGTATATAATATATATGTGTCTTGTTCATTCCTATAAATATACTAGGCCAAACTTTGACCATATATGTACACTATATAATTATATAAAGGTTTAACTAGGTTGTCGGTCTATATGTTAACAAACATGTCATTTATGTGTGGTAAGTTACATGTTTTAGTTGAATTTCAAGCTCTCTTATTAATTTTAGCTTATCAAGGTTGTTCTTTGAATGTTGTGTTTTAAGTTGTTCAAGTTAGATTATTTTTTTTATATCCAAAGTAAATACATTACTGCGATAGGTTTTTTTTGCTTGGTAACATTCATAATTGGGGGATATTGAAAGTACAGTCTGCACATTTTTATGTCTTGTTATTGTTCCGAGTTCTATCGAATTAAATGTATCTCAATACAACGGAATCCACCTTTCCTTTTAATCTCGAGTACAATTTGGAATTATGGGAAGGTAAAGTTAAGTCTGAAAGGCGATAAATTGAAAACTTTGCAGCCTTTATCCAACATATTCTCCTTGGTTTAGTTGGTTGTTGTTCACGTAGCTAGGATCTGTGACAGTGAACTAAACCTAATATTTCTTTTGTAGGCACTGGTACCACTTGGAAACCGCGTAGTGGCAGCAGTGTCAAGTTGGAACTCTCTTCCATGTACACAACTGTTTATTATAATTTTGCACCTTAGATTAGTTTCTAAGTCTAATCATAGATAAAACATTTTGAGAATGTGGTGTGTTTATTGATTTTAAATCAATTTTTGTAGTTTGAAAAAAAACTTTTTTTTTTTTAATTTTCAATAACAGATATAAGTATATTATTACTATTATACTGCTTATAAAAAAATTGCTTAAAGATGAAAGATACAAAATTAGATAAAGTATGAATCTTGGTTTGGTAAATCAAATTTTCTAACAAGCTTGATTTTTTTAGTTAATTCCAAAGAAACATTTTTAATTTTTGACTTTATACTCTCTTTTTTATGGGGGTTCATGTATTCTTTAAAAATTATAGCTTTTGACAGGCGATTAAGTCATTGTGCTAGTAACATATTTTGTCCATTGCAATTCCTGCATTTTGCCAGCTCCTTGCCCTTTTTCTAGTTTTTAAAACAAATGAGAAGTTATTTAATTCCTTATGTGGGCACATTCCTCTGTCAATCCTAATGGAGTTGTTGATTCTAAGAAGAGAGTTTGAATCTAAGCCTACATTATTGGCGAATTTAGAATATTTCTCGAATAATTATCTTAAACCAGAACATTAAATAAAAGGTTATGCATAGAAAACATTAGTTTTGGAGCCAGCTCCTTAAAGTTATCGTGTATAAATAAAAGTTCTTAACACATTTATTTTATTATAGCACCACATATTACTTCCCGTTCGGATTACACCCTCCCGTCATCCTGTTCATGCAACAATAATTAACCTTTTTCAAGGTTAACACATTTGTTGCGTGCTATCTATAGACTGTACAAAGGTTTTTAGAAGTGGCGGGTCCCGGGTGTGGGTAGTCAATTTTAGGCACATTGTAGGATTTGCAATGGCCTCAAAAATCTTCTCAATTTTTTTCTAGTTTGCTTTAATTCCGATCACTGAGTAATCTAAAATTAAAATTGGTATCGAGATATCGAAGCTTTGCAGTCCCCTATTTGGTTTATTATTATAATTTTACCTTTTATGAGTAATTCTGTAATAGAATCTTGTCCATGTATGTTTTTATCTGGAGACATAGCAAGTGTTTCTGTGTCTGGTGGTCGTGGTGAATGGATTATATTGTATTTAGACATCTTGTATAGTGTAAGTAGCAAACCGAGGTATTCGCTGCTTCAGGTTTTTAGTTTGTATGGTACATTTTGTTTTTCAATAAATGAATGTTAAACATTGGGGCCATAAACAAATAAATTCTAATATCTTTTTAGTTTAAAAGAAGTAACAGCTGGCTCAGAACTTACTGACAGCCTCTTGTATTAAGTATTATATTTTGACACTATTGGTTTTCTTTTTTTATATATATATATATATATAGCGTTTTTTAAGTGTTGGGTCTTAATGAGGTTTCTAAAAAAAATGTAGAAATTTAAAAGCCAGGCTTTAAGTTGAATTTAAAACATTGAATAAAGTTTTAAAAGGAAGGAGGGCTAACTCTCCAAAGATTGGTAAATTGGTGGCATAAATTCTCTCCGAGGAAGATACTAATACTATTTTAGTCGAGCCATGTAGACAGGATTAATAATTTATACAAACGTAAGTTGACTAACTTTGATATAACTTGAGACTCGTAGTAAAACAACTCGACAACTATTTAAAGCACTGCATTGTGTTAATAACTTCTTTTTTTTCACACCTAATAAACCTGTTTGTTTTGGCGTTTAAAACACTCCTTCATTGAAAAAACAATATTTATGTTATAATTATTGTAAAATTATTGAAATAAAAATGGGAGATTATTTGTAATCATCTTTTATCATCCCTCCCTTTGTTTAACATTTATACATATATATATATCATGTGAATTCATCTATGTAGAAAATTAAAATCAACACATTTATCAAAGTAACTTGTATATGGTTGTACAAATGTAACAATTTATTTGTGAGAATAATAAATGAAACTTTCTGTAATGATCTTAAAACTGGACATACTTTACCCACCGAGCCAAGTGTCCCTCAAGTCTGATTTGTTGTTTAGCAAACTTTGGGGAGGGGCTTATTTTACCAAGTCTAGTAGAGAGACATACAAGAAAATGCCTCCCATTTTCCTTTATTCTTCTCCTCTCACTTGAACACTTTCTTGGTCTCCTCTGCATTCTTTTTACACACAAACTTCATTTTTGACTTTTATTAGACTTTTGTTTCCCCTTCCCCCCCCCCCCCCCCNCGATTATATCCCCATACCATCAAAGTCTTGTTTTTCCTCGTGACAGCTTATTTCCATAGCAGGTCTCTTACGCACCAATAGAAGAACTCCCCTGCTGTCCTCTTCTCGTTAAATCACCTCGACTTGTCCAACCTTATAAATCACCACTTTGCGATGCTAAATTTCATTCCATCCTTGTACTTCCTCTTCCTTCTTCCCACGTACCATCAAGTCATTGATTCATCCTAACATTCCTGTATCATTATACAAAGGACCTACGTTATTGGTGGAACACCAGTGCAATATCTTAAATAAGTGCTACCATGTATATTCAACAACTGAGCAAAGTAGGTCACTACAAATTTTTAAATTTGTTTTTATCATATTTCCATAATACTATAACACTCATTCAGAATGATGATACACTACTTACAAGAGTGTAAACACCCAATCACACTGTCGGATCAAGGTTCAATCCCACCGAGAGAGGGTTGAATCAAACTCTTGCCTCGAATGAAAATATCAATTTTACTATAACAGATTACTTTTCCTAGAAAAACTTTTTGTGCAGCAAAAATAAAAGGCATCGTGGGCCTCCAGTTATAAAAGTATTCACTTTCAGTATTACACTGGCCTACTGATGAGTGGTTCGAATCCCAGTCGGGTCCACTGATGGTGGTTACATGACCTCAATAAATTCTTACTTCCTCATCCCTACTCCAATAGAGTAATTATCATGTGTGCATACAGCATGCACAGGTAGTAAGGCGCAGCGATAAACAAAACCTAGTCCAGAAATAGAACAAAGTTCCATGACACATGTCATGATAAAAAAACTTTTTTATGTGAAGAGAAAAAGTTGTCATTAAATTCCAGGAAACCCCCGGAGAGAAATTCAACAACTGTAGACATCACAATGAGAAGAAAATTTATGTTTCTACTGGAGAAATATTTGTTTAATTTGGACCCCAAGAAAATAGCTATTTGATTTGATTTTATTTGATTTCTACCAAAAAAAAGGCTTTGCTACATAAACCACTAGCCTTTTCTCGCGTCCCACCTTTAAAATGATCAGCAAGTCTTTAAATTTGTGATTCTTGTTTGTAAGTATTTTTATTATTGTACTTAAAAAGACAGGAAACACCAGGCCAGAGGGGCTCTCGAAAACAAACACAACATAGAACATAATATTAAAATGGTAAGATTTGGAACCTTCTTTAGACTGGGGGCGGGAAAATATAAAAACCCGCAACCGTCGCCGCATAATGGGTCATCTTGGACCCTGGAAAAATACTGGGTACATAAAAAGAAACTGGAAATTAAAATGGAGCGATGAAAAAGAAAGTGGATTGTTGGCAACGGTCGGTCCGGAGAAAAATAATAGTTCTACACCAGGGCTACATAACCCCGGTGGTGGTTATTAAGATGGACCCTAGGGTGCTGATGTGAATTATTATATTTCCCCCCAAGGAATAGCCTGCCAAATTTTGACAGAGGTCCTGGGATCAATTCTCGGCACTCGCCAACATTCCTGTGGGTTAGCCCAGCCTCGTGAGGACAAATGAGGAGCTACTTGCGAGTGTGATGCCACAGACCGTATGTTCACAGCCAACCTCACTTTGTGGGGATCTTACTACATGAGCGTATAGACCGAATGGATACTATGATACTACGGTGCTAAAAAATATTTTATTAAAACAAAACCATAATAATTTTGAATCCTATATCAGAAATCTTAAGCTTTCTAAAAAAATAAAGCGCTGGCGCATTGTCGTGTCATACGTAATGCGTAGACTCCATATAATAATTGAGATATGAATTAAAAGTGTTTTTAATAAGCAACCTATTTTAATTTTGGTCACAAATTAAAAAATCCCTGACTAAAATTTGCACATCCTGAATGAAGCTTTAAATTATAGAAATCTGTGGGCAGGAATAAACTCTTTAGTATTAACAAAAATAAGTTTGAAAACGTCATCTTGTATTACTAAATGTAAGTTGAAGTTAGACGTAACAACGCCTGGAGAAGGCAGCTGTAGGCACGTACGTGTGTAGCAAGTTGCATATCAATAGGCGGGTTGGGTCACAACAAATTCCTCGCTACCCGCTTGTGATATGCAACCTGTTGTACAGACCATAATAACTCAATAGGGCTGTGTTGATTATTGCACTTGGATTCAAAAATTAAAGTCGGCTGATAGTTCGATCTTAAGACCATTAAAACATAGTTTAGCTTAAAAAAAAAAGATATTTAATACTATATATGTCGGCGAATCGATCTAATTAAATAAATTGATCATTCAACTAGGATCTAAACATCCACTTTAAGTTCAAAGTCTAGAACTTTAGCACTGAGCTAATAATTTTTAGAAATTAATTGGCCTCATAAACACAGTCGCTAGAAATAAAATAAACGTGTTGAGGTGGTTGAACGCTTCAGTGGCCACATAGTTCACAGCGCCACATTCGGGGCTCCAAATACCGAGTGTATATTCAGGATGTTTTTCCATTCTCCCTCCACGCAAATTGGGATACACTTCGGCTATAACAGTGGCATAATGAACGTCTGTAATACACGTTGCTCCTTGATTAAAAAAAAGAATCCTTGAACGTACGTTCGATCACTACTTTACAACTTATAAATCTCACCAAATTCTTTCACCCACCTGTTTGGCCGAGTAAGGAGAGTGCCTGCTTACGATGCCAGGGGGCTCGGGTTCAATTCCCGACTCGGGTAAGATTTTTCTATTCTTGCACAGGGTTTTTTCCCTCTGTGAGAACGGATAAATAATGTTTGGGGAGATTGGCCCATTTTAGTCTAGTGGGACATAAATGGGGGAGGGGGAAGATCTAGACATAACCAAGGTGAAAAGTTGGTGTGTGTTGACGTCACCAACTTGTACGGACCCCATTTGACCGAGTAACGTATGCCGATAGTATGGTTGTGCGACACTGGTCACTCAGTTTGCCGAAAGTTCTCTGAAGAAATGGACCCTGTGAAGTTACTCTAGAAATTGTTTGGTATCTACATTATATTTTGTGGTGGTGTGCTTTAAGAACATCAAATTACACTTATTTTGTAATTAGTTTCGATACAATTTTACAAATAATATATTAGAAGAGTTGGATGTTCAAGGTAATTTATTTTCAAAATGTAAATGTACCACGATATTTGATGATATAAACTTCTTTCAATGTATTTAATTTCAGTTAATAGTAGGCTATATCAGGATTGATTGGCATGAAAGTGACTTACAGAACGCGTTAAATGCCTTGAAAACTGAGGTGAAAGTCAGTTTTTTTTTAAAGGGCCTATAAATGTAAAACTCAGTTTGCACCATAGGATGGGAAGGTGATATTAATACACACAGTATTTAATTCAACTTGCTTTAAATTTTGTTTTCACTTTACATAAAGAGTTCATTTACAACAGTCACATTTGGTTAGATTTTCAATGTAATGACTACAATCATTTAACATAACTAATCTGTTTTTTTATAACATTATAGAAAATAGTTAACAACACTTTCTTTTAGAGAGTATATAAGATTACAATCAAAATAGGCAGTCAATCCTTGCAATTAGTCGTACAGTTTGATGTCAGTGTACGGCCGCAATTTCTCTAGATCAGTTTTTGTTTGTATGACAAATTCGCTCACGGTCACAGCTTTGATTAGATTAATACTAAAAAATGTTTTTTAAAAATTTAAACCACCATCTTACCCTTTAAAAAGTTAATAAAAATTTTTATGTTATCATTAGAAGGTGGAAGTTGGTTAAATGCGTGAACTGAACATTCTCATGATTGCTTATATTTCCTAGCAGTGGTGCCAACATAACCAACCATTGCTGTTTATAATAATAAACTGATTACAGCCCTTTTTGTCTGTAATTTATAAACAATTACCATTGGTCTGTATAGTAAATTATTTTACATATTTCGCTAGGCTCTAAGATTACTGTGGTAACTTATTTGTGGCCAATGATATTAGCTATTTGTATAATGCCAACCTTATAAAACATAAGCAATTTTATTCACATTGGGAGACAGACTAGTGGTCTGGGCTCTGAACGATACCATAATCATTTTAAATATCACTTGACTGCTTAGTTCATTCATTATGTGAAGAAACACTGGGAATTTTTAGAACAATTAAATTTAATATGATCTACATTAACATAATTGATTTGCTTCTCAATGATTAATTGGGCCATTTATAATTCTCGTTATTTGTGTGCAAGTCATATTGTGTTTTTCAGACATATATATACAGATATATTTATTATAATCAAACAGGAAAATAGATAAAACCAGTATTTGAAAGAAGGCATATTATATGAGCACACCCATTTCAATATTGTGAAGCAAATTATACAAGACAGGCGGGCAAGGGAATTGTAATGGTCATTTTGTGCTGTTGTGAACATCACTGATATTAAATGTTGTAAAAACTTGTTCATCAGTTTTGAATATACTTTGCACACCCATACAAGACATAATCACACTTTTATCAAGAGGTTTTGAGTGAATGACAAAAATACAGAGAAGTAAAATATTGATCATCCAAATGTTGGATTGAAACACTTATTCTCGAATCGGAATCTTACCATTCATAGGCCTTGGTTTATTTTAAATTCTGATTATATTTACAATGATTCCTGAGGTGTAATTTATTTTTATTTTGTATTCACTTGGACCTGAATGAATATTGTATTTCGGTTTTACAAAAAACATTTAAAAACCATCTTTTACTTACACATTTTATGATTATCAAAACATATTTAATACTCATTGTATAATGATATTACTCAAGGAAAACCTCATTTCTCTTTATGAGGTAAATTACATTATATTTGGAAGAAGGTAAAGGAAAGGTGGATAGAAATATATAAAAGGGAGACAAACACAATAAGGCCTTTACAATGAAAAGAAGAACACAGTTCACACTTTACACTGCTGCCAATGGACAAAGAGGTAATGGTTTGCCTCTTAAAGAAAATTGATCGTCCCCCGACCTAGGTTTCATTCTATCGAAACTCATCAGGGATAAGTGTGAAACGCGCAACGCAACAAATATAATACAATTACCTCATAAAGCAAAAAGAGGTTTTCCTTATTAAGTTAATATTTTTGTGAAATTGAAAAAATACTTGGCCCTTTTACTAACTATGGTTAATTTTGAGTATTCAAATACAAATTATGAATGTCATCACATTTTTTTTAATTAGCAGAAAATAACGTTTTTTGGCTTTTGTCGATGCAGATTGCACATTCTTATAACCAGTAAATGCTGAAGCACTTTTAAATGGATGTGACAAAACACAGTGGAAAATATTGATAAGAATGTTTGCTGTAATTTTTATATTCCAAGCACTAGTTTTATTTAGGTTAATTTTTAATGACAATAAGAAATATTTGCCCCGAATTGGGGTCCCTAATGATTGAGCACCGAATGTTAAGTGTGAGGATACAAACAATACTGTAAATGGCATCTAAAAGCTACAGGCCTTAAAAACAACTAATGTAAAAAAATATATTTATAACATACAAAATAACTTATATAATATAGTAATGCACGTGTAAAATATTTTAAAAGACTATTACTTTGTACATTTCAATTATAAAGTAAAATACATGTGCTGCACAATATTGAAATAATTTGTGTTTGTTGTTAAATGCCAGGTTTGTAAATAATTGTTCCAACGCATGCCATCAAACAAGACAGTTATTGACTTAATACTGGATCCCCAGAGTGACCGTGTCACTTCAAACCTCAGTGGAAGACTGGGGTCTAGATTTCCTTCGTCGTCGAGCTAGTTCTGACATGACGACAGGCCCCAGATGGGGCGAGCGTGGAGATTGGCTCACAGCGCGATATGTTGCGGCCACTGCTCCCTACAACAACATACGGATATGTCCGATAGCGCAGCTTGCGTTTGAAAGGCAGAATAAGATGTTGAAATAAATACCTACCTTAAGGGGTAGACGAGAAACGGTACATATAGCTCGAAAACCAACAACTTCTTACGTAATCCATCCTCCACACTTCCCTATCCTTGCATCCTTCCTTCTCTTCAACAACATCCATACACCGAGTCTTACATGCTCTCTTATACTTAAAGAGAAACATTAAGAGTTTTTAGACATGTCTTGAATGGCCTACACCTTCCTCTTGATCTATACACTCTCACTCTCTCTCTCTATATATATATATATATGTGTGTGTGTGTGTGTGTGTGTGTGTGTGTGTGTGTGTGTGTGTGTGTGCGCGTGTGGCAAAACTCATCCTCTCTATGTGCCCAAACCGCCTAAGGCACTTTTTACACATCAACCTACTGGATTCCCTTTCAAACCTCACTCCTTCGGCACCCCCCCGTATATTTCTAAGATATCTCTTTCCAACTGAATTCACCTTGCTCTTGTGTTTCTCCGGACAAACCCACGCTTCACATCCGCAAAACAACGGTGGTGTGGACACATTCTTATACACCGCCATCTTTTGATACATCATTCTGTGCGATAGTCCCCATACATCCAACTACTCTCCGAGATGCATTCAACTGTATGTAGATTTTACTATACATCAGAACATTCTGCCCAGATACACACAATCATTCACTTGTTCCATTCATACGAAGATGACAATCATTTCCCTATCAGACATTTATATGAAGCTCCATTTTGTTTGTCACCACATTCAAACAATTTAAAGCATTCAGCAAGTCACTTTAAGGGCTAAAAACTCTCAAATTAAGGATCAAATAGAGACATCTTACCATTCATAAATACAAGGGTGAAAATAAAACTGGAGAAGTTGCAGGTGGTAATGAAAGGTAATTTTTATTTAAACAATGTCTACTCTGATATCACTCCCAAACCCCGATGTAACTCTTTTCTATTTCAAATAACATATTACTGTTCTCAAAGCAAAATTAGAATCAAAGTTTGAATATGTTTTTCTGTAAAAATCCAATGTCGTTATTTATATATTAAACTAATTTGAAAAGGTACTCTTGTACAATTATTTGTAATACCTAACTCTAAGCTGATAGACCCAACTAATACCACATCATGTAAGCCACTTACTTTACATATTTCCATATGAATATTAATTTGTGATGCACATGTATCAATGATTCAACACAAATTGTGAATTTTTGTTCATTCCTGTATGTAGGTTTATTATTGTTTTATATTAGCGTTCAAAGGTACTTTGTTGTTTCAGTGTTGGAATGAACATACCTTGATAACGCTGGGTTCCTGCACCTCTAACAACTAGGTACCGGTACCAAGTCAAGAGATGATTATTGGCACAATCCGTGACATACCTTGATAACGCTGGGTTCCTGCAGCTTCAGTTTATAAACAGGCAGAAGTCCTCTGTGCTGGATCCAACTGTGTTGAAGTACAAGACTAGCCGTGGGGCGCTGGTTTGGATCCACGTGGAGCATTTTCTGAACCAAATCCTAAGCCCACACACAATACTTTATTTATTCCCAAAAAATCTCACAAATTTATTCCCACAATTTTCATATATCTTAAGCACATAGTAGTGTAAGGTAATAAACAGGACATTCCATACTATTTCAACATGTTATACATGTTTATACACGTTTAGAAAGTTCGATTTAGGGAAGGGGTAAGGGTTACAATGGGATTTTACCTTCTTCCAAATATATTACGTGACTGTTATAAATTTGAGCACAGTTGCTGAATAAAAAATTAATTAGTCTAGATTTAATTTGTATTTAAAAAAACCTATCGAGTTTACCTTGTTTTGTAATACTCGAGTTCAATCTAAACGAAGAGTTTACTCTGATCCCGAAGAATCTGCTTGTGGTAACATTACCCCAAGTCTACCAACCTTGGCCTCCAAAGATATGCTGGCCCAGTTTCCGGACTCCAGGTCAAACCTCCCCTCCCCAATTCTCTGGAGAATAACGCTCGGGGATTCTGTGCCACTGTTGGCGAACGGCGTGCGGCTGGAAATTAACAGACATGCCAACATAATTCTTCTGGGACTTATGGAGAAAAAAAAAAATTTGTGGGATACATTTTGGTTGTAGATGTAAAAATAGCACCAAATGTCTGTATTTGATAAACTATTTATGACCAATCAGCTGGTCCGCTAGCGAGTCAGACAGGGAGTGAATATTAAACAAAATAACCTTTAGGAAATGTCAAACCCAAAGCATTTATGAGGGTGCTTCGCAAATAAATGGTCGACCTTGGCAAGCTACTCACATGTTTGTCTTTGTAAGCTTTGAGAGATTATCAGAAATGGGTCAGGCTGGAACAAGACGTGTGCGTTGTCTTACGAGAAGAAATACATTCAAGAACCTCCCTTTCCTAATTTGTAACGCACATAAGCGCTAAGAATGATATGTATAGCTTAGGTATTTCAGCAATATAAGATATTGGTTAAGATTCATAAATGATGAAGTGTTTTTTTTTTCTAATTTGAATTGAAGCTGATATTTGTTTTGAAATTTGAAACTTCTTGCACCCCTACTTCATATTATTATTATTATCATCACCGCGTCTTACTACCCGTTCGGGTTATACACGCACTTACGCTAATGTGTAATGGTAGGGTGATTATAAGATTAAATGGAGGACCTACAGTTTAACGTGGGATACGAACCACGGTGGAGACCTGGCATTCCTCACATTCACAAGATGTCCTGTCAGGGGTGAAGGAAGGGTTTGGCGATCAGATAAATCTGTGCAGGGACCGAGGATTGAACCCCGGACCCGCAGCACAGAAGTCCGACCCCTTACCCCTAGGCCACCTACTTCATAGTAATCTTCAGGGCACACCAGGGTTTAAAAAATCTATTTGATGAATTTTAATTGTGAACTTTAGGGCCTACATTTTTCTGGTGCCTTTTAATCCTACTTTCTATGTTTATTAAATGGACTATTGTATGAAACGAAAGGTTTTAAAATTGAAAAACAAAAGGACCCACAATTTGTTTGCAAAGAGAAAAATAAAACTTTGTGTGATTATATATTTTGCTTATTTGACTTAAGATATCACATATTAAGTCTTAGTTATCAATAATCTGTTTTTATACCGAGAAATTGTTGAGTTTTTCAAGGGCTATTTTATATTCTAGGGAGAGTGGGAAGACCACTTTTTTCATTTGTAGTGATGTCAAATCAAGTATGACTATTTTAGCTATTGTATATTTGTGACTGACCCAGCCAACATGGTGTAAAGGAGAATTCCCAAGGACCAGATGTCGCAAGCCGCGTCATATCCCTGCCTCTTGAGGACTTCTGGGGCCACAAAATTGGCCGTGTAGCAAGGAGTCATCAAGAGGCCATTCTCTGCACGGAGCTGCTTTGCAAAGCCAAAGTCGCAGATCCTTAGGGCTTCAGGATTGGATGTTTCCGATGCGTACAGGATGTTGGCTGGTTTCAGATCTCTGTGTACAACCTGCGGAAGGACATTATTCAGTCTTGAAGAAGAACTAATTAAAGAACAACAAACAATCTCTGCTATGTCACCAAGCTCTGCTAGTTCATCATGACTGTGTCCTCCGAGCGTAGACAAGGCGAGCGCATAAATTAGCGCAGCAGGCCATTTAGGAACATATGACCTCGTGCCTGCCATCGATTCCTGTTCAACTAGTGAACCCCCCCACCCTGGCCAGACTTCATCTGCGAGAGGAGTCGTCTCCTCCTTTAGTGCGTGTTACTCTCACGTCAGAGAGAAATCCCCTTACTCAAAGAGGGTTTCAACCAAGGTTGTCAAGCAGGAACCTCGTGGAGGTGATCTGATCAGTTTTCCCAAAGGTACTAGTTACCAACCATTTGGTGCAGGGAGATGTATGGGGTACGACGGAGCCCCCAAACAAACGACCTCTGCAGAGATTCAGTCACCCATCAGGTAAACCCCACTAGACGTTGCCTAAGGGCCACCGTGAGGAGACTTTCTGTCAGGATTACCGGACTAGAAACATCCCGCAGGAAGGTTCACGTTCTGTCCGAGTTAGGGATTGTCGCCACAAGGGTGTGAAATCATCTCAAGACCATGAGCTTCCAACCCCCGACCTGGTGCTACCCTCACTCGTACCAAACAAACATTGCGCACTTTAAAAAAAATGCACAAGTAAACTATTTTATTTTTTATTGTTTTCATGATCGGTGAGCTGGGAGAAGTAACCATCCTAAGATTTGTTCCTGTTACAAAATAACGATATAAAACTGTTAATATATTATACAAACAATTACTAAGCATTTATATTTATTTGTTCAATATCTCCGACTATCAAGGCAGGAATCCCCCTGGCGGAGACTGTACGGATGTTTCACTAACCCCGTGTTGGTGCAGGTACTGTACGGTGCTGACCACAACCTGCATGATGGCGCTCGCCTCCTTCTCGGAGAAGAACTTGTGCCTTATTATCCTGTCGAGTAGCTCTCCCCCTCTCATCAGCTCCATAACCAGGTACACGGCCCTGTCATCTTCGTACACCTAGAACACAGCGCTGTCATCATCTGACCCTGACCTGTCAGTCATCAGCAAACACGGACCAGACAATGTCAACACAGATGTGGTATTTGTAAATGTGGGTAGGTACTTACATCTCGTAAGGTCACAATGTTTGGGTGATGGCCCCAGCGTAGCAATATTTCCACCTCCTCCTGACAGTCTTTCCTGTTCTTGTCTATTACCTGGGCACGAACAAATCACCATCAGAGAGCAAACTATTCTGACAAGTAGAATGTTAATATTCAGTTATGTCAAAAACGCAACCACTATTCATCAACAATTCCTATTCAAAATTTTATACATAGTTATTATTATTATTAGCACCGCGTCTTCTTACCCGTTCGGGTTATACGCACTTACGCTAATGTGTAATGGTAGGGTGATTGTGAGATGAAATGGAGGACCTACAGTTTAACGTGGGATCCGAACCACGGTGGAGGCCTGGCATCCCCCACATTCACAAGATGTCTTGTCAGAGGTTAAGGAAGGGTCTGGTAATCAGATAAATCTGTGCCGGGACCGGGGCTTGAACCCCGGACCGCCAGCACAAAAATCTGACACCTTACCCCTAGACCGCCATGTGACCATCTGTCCACATAGGCTCCAGGGATATTCTCATGATCAGAATGATTGAATGTGACCCAGAGCAGCTCACCTTGACAGCGTACTCTGTCCTTGTAGATCTGTGGATGCAGAGTCGACATGAAGAATAACTGCCGGAAGCAAATGTTTCTCGCAAGTCGTACTCGTCTGTTATAAGGTTAGGCTTCACGTATAAGATCTGAAACAAAATATTGTTTAATATGGAAGAAGAATAGGAAAAAAAGGAGTGTAAAACCTTTGTTTCAACTTCGATTTGAAAGTAAAACGCCGTATTTGACAATTAAGAAGCTTTGCGAATAAAAGTAAATTTTTTAATACGCATTTAAGGTCATTTTGTTTTGTATGTCACAAATTAATGTTCACTTGACAAAAATCAAACAATTTACATATTTCTATAAGGAAAATCTCTTTTCACTTTATGAGGTAATTGTATTATATTTGGAAGAAGGTTTAGGAAAGGTGGATAGAAACATATAAAAGGAACAAACACAATATGGCCTTTACAATGAAAAGAAGAACACAGTTCACACTTTACACTGCTGACACTGGACAAAGAGGTAATAGTTGTCTCTTAAAGAAAATCGATTGACACCGCCCAATCCCCCGACCTAGGTTTCATTCTATCGGAAATCATCTGGGAGGAGTGTGAAACGCGCAACACAATTTCCTAAGAGATGAAAAAAAAAGGGAGAAAGTGGAAAATTGTAAAGAATGATAGGACACATGGATAGAAAGAAAAGCAATATTGAGTTTGTCAATTTATGTGTTTCAGTCCACCTTTCCTGTACCTTCTTCAAAATATAACACAAATTTTACATATTTAATTCTTAAACTTTAGCTAGATAGCTAGTACTTGTCAAATAAGACGTGATGAGAAAAGTCGAATCGATTACAAACAATCAATCATATGTTTGAGTTAACTAGACAATTTTAGTGATGCAAAATTTTAGTTTTAATTCGTGAAACTCCATGAAATATCTAACTTTTAAATAATATCAAGTAAATTAGTATCTTTGATTAGATGTTCCTAGATCATCTGTTTCAAAATAAGAATAAAGATGCTTGTTTAACTGTCACTAATTTTTTATTCTTGACTGTCATGACGGCTGACCTTTACGTTAGTTCACAGCAGACATAATTATCGGTTAGATTTTTTGTTATCATGTGAAAGGTGTTTTATATTTTCCTTATAAAAGTATGAGACTAGGATTAAATTAACAAACGTTTATCATTCGTCATGGTAAAAATTAACTTATCGTTTTTATGAAACTTCTTAGATTCAGGTGGATAAATATACAGGGTGATTCACTCGGGACTGAACACCTATTTTCTAATTAACTCATGATTGGAAAGTCACATTGAATAGTGAGAATTGTAAAACATACAAACATAAGAATGTCTCATAGAAGATGCTGGAAGGGCCTACCGCCAGCGTCCAAACACATTTTCACCCGACGCTCCATATTGGTGAATGTGTGATGTAACATAGTGACAGTGATGGCTGCAATTTAACGCCTGGTGTTGTGTTTGAATTCCTCAATCGACCTTGGTTTGTTGGCATAAAAACTGCCCTTTAAAGTTCCCCAAATAAATAATCTGGGAAGTCTGGTCAGGATACCCTTCTTCTCCTCCCTTCCCCCGAGTATTTTTTATGTTTTTTTATGAATATCATTAATTTTAAACATGTTTGTTATTTGGATTAACATAGTCTACTAGGAATTAGAAAACAAATTACACAGCTAAAAAAAGTTTGAATTACATTGTAATTTACTGATTTGATGATTATTATATTTCATTATTTTGAGTAATACAACATTATCCCAGCTTTTTTTTTGTTTGTAATTTATCAAATTCCTGATATATTACAGTTTTTTCCCGGCTAGTTCCAGTTTTCTCGGATTTTTCCCGATGGTAGACATCCTGCAATTACACCATAAAGCGAAATGAGGTTTTCCTTCTAGAGATACTGGAGTACACTTTGTATTGTTTGGTAGGGGTGTGCGAAACTTCGAAACTTTGACTTGACTTTGAAACCAACATCAACTTCGACTTCGCTCCGAGAAAATTTCCGGCTTAGAAGCTTCGCCAACAAAAATATTCAATTTATGTTCAATTACTGCAATTTTGTACATTACAAATTAATATTAATATGAAAAAAATTCTGAAGTAAATGAATTGCATGTTGTGATAATAGTATCTCAATTTATCTGATTTAAACAAAGTAGTACAAACAATTCTGCGATAAAACATATTCCAGGTAATTTTAGTGCATAAAGAAATTTAAACAACCACAATATAAAATTGTTCAAGTGTTAGTTAACTGACTCAAAATATTAGAACTTCAATTCCGCTTCGAGAATATTTCATATATTCGTTTCGAGTTTGCTGCGAACTGAAAAAGTGGACTTCGCACACACCTATTGTCTGGTGTGAACTGGAAATAAATTATTAATGGCCTTAATTAAAAATAGCTCAATTTGATAGTTGGTGTTTTGTTTGAGCTATGAACGGAGGGACTAGAAATAATGATACGAAGATTGATACCACATGTTTTGCTGACTTCCTCCACTGACCTTGTTGGATTGAGTCTCCGAGATGTGCTGCGATGACTGGTGATTTTGTTCATCCAACAGGCAAGGGGCGACAAAACTAAAGCCGCGAAAGAGTTCGTGAGCGTTGGCACTCGGTGGCACACCCGGAGAATCTGCAGACGCCAACAATAAAAAAAAATATATTCAGGCAGATGAAATGATAACAGCATCTTCCAAAGTTAAAACACTCAATGTAGTTAATTGGCTAGTAATAATAATCATCATCAACCCTTTCCAGCCTGTGACTGGGACAGTTTATCAAAATGGCTCCGTCTTCCTCTATTCTTCCCCTTTCACTTGCACACTATCTGCTCATATCATCTCTTTCTTGGCCTCCCTTGGAGTATGTTTCCTACATACTTCATTTTCAACATTTTCTTCAGCATTCTATCTTTTCTGTTTTCATTACATGCACACACTGTCTCAGTCTTGCTTCCACTACTATCTCATGTACGTTCTGTACCCCAACTCCTCCCCGGATAACTTCATTCCTAGTCTTGTTTCTCCTTGTAACAGCTAACATGCTCATCAAAAACTATGTCCTCCACTTTCCTAGTCTCTCTTACATTCACTGTCCATATTTCTGCTGTATATATGACAATGGGTACAAAGTATACCCTGTACAACACTTCCTTAAGCTTCAAGGACACTTCTCTTCCCCATAGTGGGTCTCTTACACACCTAAAGAACAACTCTCTCTCCTGTTCTATTCTCATTATATCCTCTCTACCTTTCTCCCCAGACGAGCTTCCAAGGTATTTTAAGTTCTGTACGTTTCTCAGCTCTACTCCATCCAACCTTGTAGATTTATTAGGTCTTATCCTCTTCCTTGTAATTAGTCATTACCATCACTTCACACTTTGCCGTGATAGATTTACTCCACCCTCTTTCACTTCCTCATTCCATTCTTGTAGCTGTTCCTGTTCTTCCTCTTTCCTTCTAATACCAGCTGTTTGCCACTTTCATTTTATTTCTTGCACATAACTCTAAGAGCCGTCTACCCTCCTCGTTTCTCTCTCCCCATCCTTACTTCCTTTAACACCTCCTAAAACCCTCCTATCTTTTTTCCTACTTTGCATTCAATTCCCACAGTACTATCCGACACTGGTTTCCCAAACGCCTTCCTAGGTCCAATTGGCTAATATTTGATTCAATCTCGAATCAAACCGGTGGATTACGCTACCTTTGGGTGTTTTCGAGGTAAACTCCTTGTCGAAGTAGAACGCATCGTCCGCTCGACTGACGGCCGGTTTGAAAGGGGGGTGGATTTCCTTCTTCAAGAGCATGTCCCACTCGATGGTGGCAAAGAAGGAATGTGCTTTTATCTCGTTCACACCATCTGGACCTGTTTCACACAAAATCAGTTATAAAACACATTTTAGCACTACGGATAGTGATAAAAAAAACCTTGATCTCTCGATAGTCCAACACTCTCAAGTCTCCAATTAAGAATCAATATTAGTACCAATCTACATATCACAATATTCGATACCCTGATTCTCAGCTTAAAAATCTCAGGAAATGAAATAGTAATTAATTAAATAATGTATTAATTATTAGTATCCTCATCACCGCGTCTTACTACCCGTTCAGGTTATACGCACTTACGCTAATGTGTAATGGTAGGGTGATTGTGAGATGAAATGGAGGACCTACAGTTTAACGTGGAATCCGAACCACGGTGGAGACCTGGCATTCCTCACATTCACAAGATGTCTTGTCAGAGGTGAAGGAAGGGTTTGGTAATCAGATAAATCTGTGCCAGGACTGAGGATTGAACCCCAGACCCCCAGCACAGAAGTCTGACCCCTTACCCCCTAGACCGCCAGGTCACCCACATCATTGTGAAGGCCATATTGTGTTGTCCCTTTGTTTCTAGCCACCTTTCCTGTACTTTCTTCAAAAGTGTAAGAGTAAGGTAATTTATCAACTTTGGATGAAATCTGTTTACTATTTTTGCAATTAAAGTCTACAAATAATATTTAGTGTCTATAAAGTTAAATAAATATGCATAGCGTGATATTATAAAATATTTGAACTTTATGGTTTAGGCTCTTGGAATATTGTATTTGTTGATTCCTGGGTTCCGGCGTGTTACAAGTTGTTACTTTATGTGAGTGTACCTCTACTAAACATCATTACCGACGCGCAATCTTCACTATTCATGTACTACTAATCAACTGCACATGCTCTCTCTACACTTGATTTGATTGAAATATAAAGGTGTACTTATGCCCCCCAAATTGAAAGTTACTGACCCGCCCCAAGCCTGTTGGCGGGGTTCCTCTTGAAGAGGGCCCTCAACAGGGCCTGGGCCTCTGCCGTAAGGAACTGGGGCATTGCAAGCTTCGCCTTCAGGATCTGTGTCATGGTCTCCTTGCGGTCCTGACCTTGGAACGGTAACGTGCCCGTCAGCATCTCAAACTGTCAGGGAACAGAAACAGGAGGAGGTCAGCATCTCAAACTGTCAGGGAACAGAAACAGGAGGAGGTCAGCATCTCAAACTGTCAGGGAACAGAAACAGGAGGTCAGCATCTCAAACTGTCAGGGAACAGAAACAGGAGGTCAGCATCTCAAACTGTCAGGGAACAGAAACAGGAGGAGGTCAGCATCTCAAACTGTCAGGGAACAGAAACAGGAGGTCAGCATCTCAAACTTCAAAGAGAAGGAGAGGCAGGAGAGGAGAGCCAGGAGAGTGTGCAGCACCGAGGAAAACGGAAGGAGAGTTAAGACATGTGCGGCTGTGCAGTGTTGAGTGCTAGTGAAGTTGTAAGAAGAGTCAATTAAAAGATAAATATTCTGCAGGAAATTGAAGATAAAGTCCAAGTGTACGGGTCTTATTGGATGACATCATAGAAGGCGAGGTGGAATAAAGGTGATGGATGAGGGTAAGTCTAAGTGATTTCCAGTTAAAGTGTAAAACAAAATAGCTTTAGAACACTCTGGAAATCTAGAAATCTTGAAATGTAGTTTTATCCATGGGCCTGCAGTTTACAGTGCTATATTTAAAGACCTCTGATAGAACTAACAGGATTATACATCCAGTAACACTAGTAAGTGCAGGATATTCTACAGCCACATCACTAGTAAGTGCAGGATATGGGAAGACCAGATTTTGAAGGATGAGTCATACCAGACTCTCTGCCATGTTTTCAATAAACACCAAGGTCTAACGAAACCTTACTCTAGACAACAGACCGCTCTCTGCCATAACAAACATTACCATCAACACCCCAAGGGACCACCAGTCTGCTGCAAACGAGTGTCCTTTCCTGTTAACTACTTCGGGTGCCATGTACTCTACAGTCCCGCAGAAGGAATAGGCCTTCTGGTCATCTAGGGGCAATTTGCTCAGACCAAAGTCTGTCAACGATATGTGGCCGTCCGCATCGAGAAGAATACTGAAACAAATGTTACAATTCACAATTATATTGCTAACAAATTTACAAAAGGGCCAGTAAATTTAAATCTCAGAATGTCATAACTCGGTGAAAACGTTTCATTTGACCGAGTATCGCAAAGCTGTAGCACAGTGTTATGGGACTCACTTCTCTGGCTTGAGGTCTCGGTATATAATCCCCAACTGGTGGATGTGGTCGAGCGCCAGCGCTAGTTCTGCCAGGTAGAACTTCACATCTTCTTCCGTGAACATAACCTGCACACACAGATCTATTTACCACACGGTCCGGTGATATGAGCAGGCTGCGGAAATATCGGCTTTCCGGGAGTGTTATACAAGTAGAAAATAAGAGTTTAATCAGTTTGATTCAATTTTAAGACATTATTTCATGGCAAACAGTATCTTGATATTTATTTTTATCTGGTTAAAGAACTATCATATATAGTTTTATTCATATTTAATTAAATATACAAAGTTGTATAGTCATAAAGGTTTCCACAAAAATTGTGATTATTAACACTATTATTTATATTCATAACTTAAATCTAACCAGAAATATTTTTAGTATATACTATTCCAACTTGTTTGATGTTTGCATTAAAATTCGACCAAGTTAATAATTCATACTCTCACATATATAATAAATAGTCAATGGAAATAATAGAAAATATAAGATTTAAGTGATAAAAAAATGTCAGTTCATAGAGTGCAGTTTTCACAGAATTCAAGTTAATCTTGTCTAGTGTAACGCAAGAAAAGTTCAACCTCAGCAAATAATTTGAGTGTCTTACAAATATTTCATTTTGATTATTAGTTTTTAAAGAGATTAAAACCGAGAAGGGTTATTTATTAAAATCAATCTCTCTGATATCTTTATCCAGTTTAAGAGATCCAGCCTGTCGACAATCGAACCAACCAGACATCGCTAAGGAAGTGACTGATGAGCTTATAAATCACTAAGTGCGGGGAGGGGAACACCAATTTAGGTATGTAGTTATATATTTTTTATTAAAAAAAAGTTAATGGCCAAAATAAATAAGATATTGCTCTAGTAGATATGTTTAGTTTAATTGTCTGCCATTAGAAATTCCTTCAATTATTTTGTATTGGTGCGAGAAAGCGGAGTATTCGACCGGAACTTGTTCTCTCCATTTAACAAGTCTTGTTTAAGGTCCATTTTACTCGTGACGGATAGTAAAGAACTGTCAAGACTAGCAAGTGTAGAAAACTATGCTGAACATATCTAATGGTAAGTGATGGTAAATGGTGATGTACCTCTTTGGAGAGCCTGGTAAATAGATCTCCGCCACGCAGGAAGTCTAATATGAGGTATAGTTTCCCCTCAGTCTGGAAGGCGTAGTGAAGTCTGACAATGAACGGGTGTTGAACGTCCACTAGGATATTGCGTTCCGTCTTGGTGCGCATGCGGTCCCTTACTACAACACATCCGGACGTGCGGTTATAGCCCCCCCACATCAAACGGGGGTGTTAAAAATCAGATTTAGAAATTATCCAAAAACCCTTTCAACATTGAAATAATACCCGCTTTGGTAGCCACAAGGTCTGACGCGCTACTTTCATGTTGGACTAGACCGCCGAAGACGGGGAGATTGGGGTTCGAACCCGGTCGAGTGAACTGAGGGTGGGTTCCTAAATGGTTGTCCACTATCCCTTCAAGCAAATGCGGGTGCACTTCCTATCAATTAAAACCTTCCTAGTCATTAAACCATTAGTGTAAATAGTACATAGGCGTACAACCCCGTCGGGTAGTAAGACGCTAAGACGCGGTGATAATAATAATAATAATAATAATAATAATAATAATAATAATAATTGAAAGTTATAAAATCTGTGTGTTAATTATCTATGTAAAGAGTTTAGAGACTTATGTTGATGTTGCACTGACCTTTGAGAGTCGCTTTCTTGAGGACCTTCATAGCATACAGAGTCCCACTGTCCTTGCCCACAACCTTTCTGACAAGGAACACCTGAAACACCCAAAGCGTATCCTACATATCGGACACGTGTCTACTGGGTTCAGTTGCCGGCAATGTGTTGGTAACAATCTCAATTGTAGCGGGTAAATATTTCCCACATTAAAGCTAAGCACTTTTATCTGACATTTTCCAGCCAACTCAAGGAAAGGTATCAAATATGTTATCATAGTTTATGATGTTTGTCATTAGTATTTAAACTTGGAATGCCTTGTTTAGTTATTATGTAACGAAACTTTGTTATTTCATTCAAATGCATTCTCACAAAAATATTCATAATAATTATATAAACTTATATTTTCACAAAATAAAAACATTGATGATGGAAGAAACTTTTTATTTTACAATTTAGTTCAATATTAGAACTTTCTCCCTGAGCAACATTGACAAACTACCCCCCTCCTTCACCCCTGTCTCGCTATCAGGTGATTCTACTGACAACAAATATATCTCCCCCTTCTATCCCCTTTACAACCCCCAGGATGAATTGTTCGTTGTTTGGAGATTGACCCCCTCAGGTAATTCTACAGCCAATGAATGACTCTCTCTCCAGAATGTACTGTTTGTTGTTTGGAGATTGACACCCTCAGGTAATTCTACAGCCAATGAATGACTCTCTCTCCAGAATGTACTGTTCGTTGTTTGGAGATTGACCCCCTCAGGTAATTCTACAGCCAATGAATGACTCTCCAGAATATACTGTTTGTTGTTTGGAGATTGACCCCCTCAGGATCACAAACTATCAGATTAGGTATTTCACAACTCCTTACAGATATTAGAGGACTTATAAGAAAAATTATTTAATAAACAAAACCCTAAACCGCCCTTTCTTAAGAAATGCCTTAATTTTGTAATATTAATATAATATATATTTTGCCTAAATAAAAAGAAGTATAAAGTACAAGATAGATAGAGGTCACCAGCCTGATGTATTACCGGGTGTGTTGAACAACCAACGTTAGATTATCAGGCTTGCGATAATACCATACTCTGTAACAACTATTGTAATGTCATCTCTTCGCTGGTTTAAAAGGACTCACCTTGCCAAAGGATCCTTGGCCAAGCACCTTGAGCAGCTCAAACTGGCCCGGGTCCGCCTTGTCGTGGCCCTCTTTAATAACCTCTCGCAGCTCGATCTCGTGCGTGTGACAGTCCTCTCCATCTTGGTTGTTGTCGTGATGATGGTTCTACAACAACAAGTGACACGATGAGGGGCCTCGTACTAACGACAGTCATGTCGATCGGCACCAGAACACTTCCTCGCACAAACCTGGCACAGACGGAACCAACCCGAGTACTAAGCGTTAGTATTACTCAACAAGTAGTGTGCATGTACATATTCAAAATGCACCGGGTAGAACAAGGGGTTGGAAAAAGCAACACAAGCTCATGGTTTATTGTCTTTTAAATGGAGACTGGATTAAACGAAAGATACGTTTTTAAATTTTATTTATTATTATTTAGTACCCGTTCGGGTTATACGCCCTAAGTACTAATCACGCTAAAGGATTAGGAATTTGGAAGGATGAATTAGAGGAAGTGAACCCGCATTGGCGTGGAGGGGGAGTGGAAAACCATTTAGGTAAAACCACCCCCAGTTCACCCGACCGAGATTCGAACCTCGATCTCCTCGTCCTCAGAGGTTGAGATCAACACGACTAGCGCATTAGCCAACTACGAGCCACCGAGGCGGGTACGTTTTTAAAATATCTGTTCCAAATTCTGAGCTAAATTATAGATTTACGGGAAGTACATAGATCCAGCGAGGTCACCAAGTTAACATAAATAAATTGGACCCGCTTCGTTGATGTAGTCAGCTAACGCGCTAGTAGTGTTGAACTATACTGCCGAGGACGAGGGGATTGAGGTTTGAATCTCACTCGGGTAAACTGGGGGTGGTTTTTTCCTAAATGATTTTCCCCTCTCCCTCCATGCCAATGTGGGTTCAATTCCTCTAAATCCAACCTTCCCAAACCCTAATCCGCTAGCAAAATTAGTACTTAGGTGTATAACCAGAACGGTTAGTAAGACGCGGTTATAAATAAATAACAAATTGGAGCATCTGATCAAATTCATTTTCTTTATAACTATAGATCAAATCAAATATATTCTGGTTTTTGTTTATCTAAATATGACCAAGCCACACCTAAATGTAGAGTCGTGCGGATATCAACAAGACTGGTCCAAATATTAGACACATGTGTGGACTGTGGGGGATGTGAAGGGAACTTGATAAACAGTTTGATGTGTGTTCTTTATTTAATATAATATACCCCTCACACATTCAAATAATCAAATAAAACTTAACAGATATTAATTTTACACATTACATTTACATGTTAAATTATTCAATTATATAATGACTGCTTCTGTTATTATTTCAGTGAAATATATTACATCCACAGGTGTGGAGATCTGGCACAAAGTTTGCGGATTGACGCCTGCGGATGTGATCATCGCTCAATGTTCTATTTGTAATAACTGTATCACCCCCCAAAATGTAAGTGTGAGCAGCGCTATAATATGTGAAGTGTGCACAACACTACAAACTGACATTGCATTTCGACCACTACTTACATCATTCAAATCATCAATAACCATTTCTTCAGTGCTGGCAACCTGTAACAGAGAAAACATTACCAATAAACTAATGATAGAGGACAGTTGTTAGTAGGAGTGCTATTAGTGTTATTACAGCTGTTAGTAGGAGTGCTATTAGTGTTATTACAGCTGTTAGTAGGAGTGCTATTAGTGTTAATTACAGCTGTTAGTAGGTGCACAATCCATGTTATTACAGCCGTTAGTAGGAAATGTTGGCAATATCAGCCCACCAAGAAGTTATTGTGGAAGCAGCCACCAGCGTTATTTCTCTAAGAAGCTTACAAAAGAGTAAGTTTGGTTTGTCACCAGTTCCACTCCTGGTAATTCTGAACTAAAAATGATCCTGCCAACTACACATTATTAATTCCCATGTTTAGCCAACTTGGAACATTGAACAAAAAAAATGTTCCATTCGCAACATTCATAATGCCAGCCTCAAGCTCAAGGGTCCAGGGTTCGCTTACAATTGGCTGTAATTGTAAATATAGTTAATAGAAGTTTCTGCTATCAAGTTGGTAACATTAAAAGTTGTGAGTAATAATAATCATTATCATTTTTAAAAACTTTGATCAAATGGCTTTTTAAAAGCATATTAAAAAATAGACAAAATAAATAATGAATTAGAAAGTTTGTCCCAATCATTAAAAAACTATTAACGACCAGGTCCACCCAAGCTTTGATTAACAAAATAGCATGCAGACTAGGTGTCTGGTTCGCTGGCAACGAGATGGTTGTGGTTTGAATCCCGGTGCATTGAGAGAGTATTTTCTATTCTAGATAGTTTCCTGCCCTACCAGCCCTCCCTAGACTCTTTTCAATTAGTGTGATTAAATGTTTACAATCCAGACAGAAAGTAAAATTCTCCACACTGTAGATTTAAATTGGTACCCAAACATAAAACTAGGTCTGATATAAATTAAACCATCACGGCTCGACGGTTGTGCGGTAAAGTTACAGGTATGTAACAAACATTTATGGGGGGGG